>BQKN01064890.1:0-37775 GCA_022839385.1 Asparagus kiusianus | reverse complement strand
AGCTTTGACAAAATGTTAAATGGTCATAATATTGACACCCATATCTTCTAGCTCCTTGCCTTATAGGAAGAGGCTACCTTAGGCTGTGTTTGACAACCAACTCAAATGGACCCAGGGTCGATCTTGGCACCATTTTGGGTAAAACTGGGTCAGCATTGACCCAGTTTTTCATAGGACCGAAAGTATCCTTTAAACTAGTTCTTTGTTGGATTAACGCCTCTTGGTTTAATCCCGGTCTAGCTTAGGAAAAAACTGTGTCAAGATTGTCCTGACCCGGTTTTTTACAAGGGTTGCCAAATGCACCCTTAGGAGCTATGGCTTATGCAGTTTGAGAGTAGGCCACCAAGGAGCCTGCAAGGGGTTCGTTACATCCTTCTTTTTTATTTTCCTTTTCATTTTCTCTGTTTTTATTTTTTGTTGTTGAATATAGGAAAGTAAAAAAACTTAAGTTGTCATCTATAAATGGCATGAATAGCATCCACAATATGTGAGAATACTTTTGTTGGAAAAAAATCATAAACACTAACTTAAGTAGTCCCAATACTTCCTAGCTTCCATGTAAAGCGTAATTATTCAACTGGTTCTTTAAGAGTACTCAGAAATTGCAGCATGCTGGAAATAAGAAGCACAACAATCAACAACAACGCTGTGAGGAGTATCGTGTGTAATACATGTATGACATCTTCTCAGTCCTAATCTCATACGTAACAAGTCCTAATATCATACTTAAGAACCAACATATATTTCGTGACCTCTTAACTTTTTATCTTGTCAAAGCTAATTGTTCATTATGCTTATCTATTTATTTATGGTGCATATTTCCATTCTTTTATATTATTTGAAAAAAAGTGATCCATATGCATTCATTTTTCTTTTATTCCCTTATGGAGGTCCATATGCATTCATCACCCTCCGATCAAGTAGAATAAATTAGCCATAATTCTGTGAGATAATGTTTTTGTTGTTTTGTTTCTTCTTTAATTTTCTTTACATAGTTGCAATGTTTGATCATTTACTATTTTGCTGACTACCATAGCTCTTTGTTTACCATGCACGATTCTGTGTGAATTTCATTTTCAATATATACTAATTCACGACAAAAACTTTATTAGTGCTCATTTCTGCAAGCAAATGCCATTAGATCAGTTCTGAGTAGTATATTGTTTTTGTCCCACATCTACAGCTCTTTGGGCCAGGCTTCTCCGTGCATAACAGCATTTGCAGCGGGGCAAGCTGCAGCATACAAGATGTTCGAGACAATCAACAGAAAGCCAGAGATTGATGCTTCTGATCCCTCAGGAAAGAAGCTTGATGACATTCGTGGAGATATAGAATTCAAAGATGTTTACTTCAGCTATCCAACTCGCAAAGATGAACAAATTTTCAGAGGGTTTTCCTTATTCATACGAAGTGGCACTACTGTGGCTTTGGTTGGAGAGAGTGGAAGTGGGAAATCTACCGTAGTTAGTCTGGTTGAGCGGTTTTATGATCCAGATGCTGGCGAAGTTCTGATAGATGGTATAAATTTAAAGGAGTTCCAGCTTAAATGGATTAGAGGAAAAATAGGTCTAGTGAGTCAGGAGCCTGTACTCTTTGCTTCAAGCATTAGAGAGAATATAGCCTACGGAAAGGATGGTGCAACGACTGAAGAGATCAAAGCTGCAGCTGAGCTTGCTAATGCTGCCAAGTTCATAGACAAAATGCCTCAGGTTTGGTATATAATTGAAAAATGGATTAATTACACTGGGTTACTCTGAGATGTGGTGTAATTACTCAGGTGACCCTGGAGTCTGCTATCTACACGGCAACCATGAGATCATTGATTCTATATACATGGGTAACCCTGATAACGGAAAAAATAAACCGACTCCAGATTGCTGATTCTAATTACATGGATAACGTTGATAACAAAAAACTTAAATAGACTCCAGGGTCACCCATGTAATTAAAATCAAAAACCTTAGGACTATCCGTGTAGATACGAAGACTCTAGGTTCACCCGTTTAATTACACCATATTTCGATTACATGGGTGTAATTAGTGTGATAGTGAAATTGATCTTTTATTGTATCTAGTATTGACTGAAGTATTGAGATGTATTGCATTCAGGGACTTGATACTATGGTTGGCGAGCATGGGACACAATTATCAGGCGGTCAGAAACAAAGGGTTGCAATTGCGAGAGCCATTCTGAAGGACCCCCGGATTCTACTTCTTGATGAAGCCACTAGTGCCTTGGATGCAGAATCTGAGCGAATAGTGCAGGAGGCACTTGATAGAGTAATGGCAAACCGAACTACTCTTATTGTTGCTCATCGTTTGAGTACTGTTAGGAATGCTGACACAATTGCAGTAATACACAGAGGTTCAATTGTGGAACAAGGTACAATCCTACAAGCACTGTTTAACTTGTAAAATCAATTATCATTAGGCATATGAGCATAGAGTTGATTTGATAGACTAAGCGCCAGTTTAGTGTTGCTTTTTCTAGGCTGATTGTGGTTAGTTTTGCAAGAAGCAGTCAACAATGATGTTTGGTAAAACTGCTCTTGCATGCTTATTAAAACAGTTACGACTTTTTAAGTGTCTGCTTTTAGAAGCAACTCGAGGATGCTTTTCAAATTAGACATTTCTTTGTATAGTTTTTATACCATATATATCCTTTAGCTTTTGACAATATTATCTGAGAATTGAGGTTTCTCTAATATAAAGGAATGTTTTTTATCACTAGTTAATAAGCAAACAGTTAAAGTTATGGCTAATTGGTCATTTTCACTTATAATGATATTTAAGTACAATTGTACTAGACACCTAGGAGAAGCTTGTGATATATGATTACCAAACAGTCATTTCGGTAGCTTGTATAAGTTGCTTCGATAAGCTGCTTATATAAGCAACTTATCATAAGCACCAAGAATAGCAAACTCGCCCTTCGACCCATCTTTTTATGACAATTTGTGATCTATAGCATTATATGATATGACCTAACACTGTTCTGTATATTTTGCTTAGGTTCGCATTCTGAGCTTCTAAAGGATCCAGATGGAGCTTATAATCAACTCATACGGTTGCAAGAAATGAATAAAAATTCAGAAAATACATCTCAGCCTGACCACGACAAGCTTAATCTTTCGTCTGATGTAGGGAGGCGTTCTAGCCAACATATGTCTTTGAATCGTTCTATAACCCGGGAATCATCATCATCTATAGGGAACAGCAGCCGCCACTCTTTCTCAGTACCACTTGGTTTGCCTATTGGAATTGATATCCAAGATAACAAATTGGAGGAAGGAAATACTGACATCAGTTCCCAAGAAATAAAGGAAGTATCTCTCAAACGCCTTGCTTACCTTAACAAACCTGAGATCCCCGTGCTCGCAATTGGTTCAATCTCTGCCATTATTAATGGAACCATATTTCCCATATTTGGAATTTTACTATCTAGTGCGATAAATACATTTTATGATCCTCCTGCAAAGATGAAGAAGGATTCCAAGTTTTGGTCATTATTGTTTTGTGTATTCGGTGTGATTTCTTTTCTAGCTCTTCCAGCTAGGCAATATTTCTTTGGCGTGGCTGGATCAAGATTAATAAGAAGGATCAGACTCATGACTTTTGAGAAGGTGGTTCACATGGAGGTTGGATGGTTTGATGAGCCTGAAAACTCGAGTGGAGCAGTTGGAGCTAGACTATCAGCAGATGCAGCAACTGTTAGGGGTCTTGTGGGTGATGCACTTGCGTTAATTGTTCAGAATATTACTACGTTAATTGTCGGTTTGGTGATTGCTTTTATCGCAAACTGGCAACTATCTCTAATCATATTAGCACTCTTGCCCTTCATTGGCCTTAATGGATATGTCCAGATGAAGTTCATGCAGGGGTTTAGCGCAGATGCAAAGGTTTGGCTTTACAACTCCACCAAAATTATTTGTTCGTAAAGCAGTAGGGAAGTCATCGACTATTATCACAATTACTAGTATTGCTTTTGTATCTTTAGGTAATTATTGGGTGAGAGATATATTATTGTAATATAGAAATTATAGGTGTAAGTTTTCTAGCAAATTACCATTAAACATAGTGCAGTTAGATGAATTTCGGAAAAAAATCTTAATAACTATGATTTTTTGTCAGATTGACAGAGAGATGGAAAGAATTGGTTATAGGTGCCTCCTTTAGCTGCACCGATTTGGTCACCTTGATTGCAAATAGGATGAGGTGAATGTTGGGTTACCTTCAACGAAATAAAATCTTTTCTCATGAGATCTTCTGAGAAATCATGTTGGTAACTACTATAGTTTAAATTTAACATGGTCAAAGGTTTTGGAAATCGTACACCACGCCAACCTGGTGGCCATATGATACAGATATGTGCACTTATAATATATGAAATTGGGTTTACGTTACGTTTCCTGGTGTGGCATAACATTTCACACTTAATGCTCTGAAAAGAATTTGTTGTATGAATAACGACCTACAAGTCGATCATAGTCCTCAGCTCCGCCACTTAAATAGCTTGCTATAGTGCTATTCTCTAAAAAGAATTTGTAATATGACCTAGAAATTAATCACCGTCATCGTAGAGGTTAAGCTTACAACCAAGAAGCCATCTCTAAATTTCTCTCATCTAGAAAGATCCATAGGAAAATATGTGATTCTAAAACTTTGAAACATCAAATGATTTTAACTGAAATGACATGCAGATGATGTATGAGGAAGCGAGTCAGGTTGCAAATGATGCAGTGGGGAGTATAAGAACAGTTGCTTCCTTCTCAGCTGAAGATAAGGTGATGGAACTGTACCAGAAGAAATGCGACGGACCTATGAAGACAGGAATTAGGCAAGGATTGATTAGTGGTATTGGCTTTGGAGCCTCCTTCTTTGTGCTTTTTTGTGTTTACGCCGCCTGTTTCTATGCTGGAGGACGCCTTGTACAGGATGGAAAGACCACATTTGGTGAAGTTTTCCGAGTAAGTCTCATCTGGACTTCCAAAATGCTTTTATTAGAAGATATGTTAACATCTGCTTTTACAGTTGCATTTAAAACGAAATTAATTAGTACAAGTTTCAGACATCGTTGGAGATTTGATAACTAAAAGTAGCCTCATACGACTATACAAGAGATCTAGACTTGAGCGAAATAATCACATTTTTGCTTGTGAAACTAAATTCATTCTCGATGTTGTTACTGTGCGTTAATTATCTACATCATAGAAGAGGTAACTCAACTGAGCTCAACAGAGACAGTTAATGTCAAGTTATCAACCAAAGGTCTCTAGTAAATAAAGTGAAATGTATACCAAATATTAGACGAAAACGAACGGTACTCCTACCATACATATTACCACCACATGATTAAAGCTCTAACTTGTATGCAAACTATTTGAACACCGTTACCTTAATTGTTGACTTCGTATGAGGATTAATGGTAAATCCTCATCTCAAATTGAATTGCAGGTTTTCTTTGCTCTCTCTATGGCAGCCATTGGAATTTCTCAATCAAGCTCCCTGGCACCAGATTCTAGCAAAGCGAAATCCGCAACAGCTTCTGTGTTTGCAGTTCTTGATCGCAAGTCTAAGATTGACGCTAGTGATGATTCCGGGACGAAATTAGAGACTCTAAAGGGAAACATTGAGTTTCGGCATGTCAGTTTCAGATATCCAACAAGGCCAGATGTTCAGATTTTCCAAGACTTATGCTTGTCAATTCCTGCCGGAAAGGTAAATATACTTTCACTAAGTACAAGAAAAAGGTTCTTGGTTAACCTTTATAACTGTTGCTATATCATTGTTATGTTATTCTCTAACACTGGAACTGCTTAAATATTAAAATATAATCTTTATGTAAAAGGTTCGGTACATTACGTAACAGAAAACTAGTAAAACATAGTCGATTGATTAAATTTTGACAAGCTTCTTCAATTTACAGACTGTTGCCTTGGTCGGAGAGAGCGGAAGTGGCAAATCAACAGCAATACAATTGTTACAGAGATTTTATGATCCTGATTCAGGACACATATTGATGGATGGAATCGAGATAGAAAAGTTCCAGGTGAAGTGGCTAAGGCAACAGATGGGCCTAGTGAGTCAAGAACCATCCTTGTTCAATGACACCATTCGAGCAAACATTGCCTATGGAAAAGAGGGAGAAGCCACTGAGGCTGAGATCGTCGCTGCTGCTGAGTCAGCAAACGCACACAAGTTCTTATGCAGTCTACAGCAGGTTCGTTCTGACGCATGAATATATTCCTTACTCCAGCATTTCCCAACTCGTAACATGATATAAAATCCAAAATTTTAATCCTAGAAAAGTCCTCTTCTTCCTAAACCGTCAAGAGTTTTTTCCTTTCTTAGGCCTTTCTATTGATAGCCTATGATCATGAAGAGAAAATTTTTGGATAAAATTCACAATACACTCTTTTAAGTTTGGCCAATTTGAGATATCCTATTAAATTTTAAACATATCATTTAGCTCCCTTTAGGTTTGGGATGTTTCAGAAAACCACCAAAACTTTATTTATTTATTTATTTATATTTAACTAAACCCTCTAACGGTGTTAGATGAACTGGTAAAAAGACCCAAAAAAAATTTCAAATTAACAGTCAAATTAATTAATTAGGGTATGAAAATTACCTTTGAATTTATAAAAAAGGACATGGAAGGATTTTTCCGATCAGGGGCATTTTGGTCTTTGGATACATGAGATTTTCACATGGGTTGTAAAATTTACCCCATTGTTTTCTCCCAAATTTTGATCATATTGAATTCCTCTGCCTCTCCTTGATCTGACTTTGAATTACAGGGTTACGACACAATGGTTGGAGAGCGAGGGATCCAACTATCTGGTGGTCAGAAGCAACGAGTAGCGATAGCTCGTGCAATCGTGAAGGACCCCAAAATTTTGCTCCTCGACGAGGCAACAAGTGCACTTGATGCTGAATCTGAACGTGTAGTTCAGGATGCATTAGATCGAGTTATGGTCAACAGGACCACAATAGTAATTGCTCATCGGCTGACCACAATAAAAAATGCTGATGTAATAGCTGTAGTTAAAAATGGTATGATCGTGGAGAAAGGAAAGCATGAGGCGTTGATGAAGATCAATGGCGGGGCTTATGCCTCCTTAGTAGCACTTCATTCAAGCTCAGCTTCATAGTTACCACATTGTTTTTATCGATGAATTTATTGAGTTATAGTTTTTTCAACCATGTCACATTGCATCTCATGTAACTATTGGTAAATTATGTTACAACGTGATCGGCAAAATTCTTAATGTAAAATGGTTGGCATAGACTACTGATATTCTTATTACAATTTCTTCGTAATGTGTGTGTAATATATGAACGCATGTATGAATCAGAAAGTGAAGCATCATTAAAGCACACATTGTTCAATGTGGGCTATTTGTTGCGGATATTACGGAAGCGATGCGGAAATCAAGATCACAAAGGAAGAACATGTACACTAAAAGAAAGACAAGAGTTGATGAGTTGCGAACACAAGGGCTTTATACGGTCCGGCAAGTCCTGCATCCACGAGAATCAGCAAATAAAACATCACTAATCAGAAGATAAAAGGTACGAGCCTCAAGTGTTTTAGAGAGGGTATTTAACGTTTGGATCCCTTATTGGATCTATTCTCATAAAAACCCGTTATGTTTTAATTGATCTGTTGGGAATTTAACGCCGAAATCCCTAATGCAACAGAAACGCAAAATAAAAAAAAGTACACCAAGATTTACGAGGTTCGGCAACTGCCTATGTCCTCGGAAGCCACACAGATAAATTTCTTATTAATCAAACAAGAAATTACAATTCAAGAACAGATCTCAAAACTGAGATATCTCAAATAAACACTGTAGCTACAGTGTTAATAATTAAAGGGAATAAACCCTTTCAATTCTCTCTTGAGAATAAATGAATAACCCACAATATAAACCCCCTCTTTAATTCCCCTCTCCCTCTCTTCTTAAATCTCCTTTCAAAACACTGTTGAAAAGCTGAGATTAAAAGGAAAATCGCTGCTGCGATTTTATGGCAGACCGCCGCCGCCAGAGAGAAAATCGGAGAAAGGGGGAAAAAGCTCAGCACCTAGGGCATCAGCAAAGGGGGTTTTTATAGGCGAGGTGATGACAGGCTGGCGACAGCCTGTCGCCAGCCACGCGACGGCCCGCTTGGAACGCGAGGGTGGGAGTCGCCAGAACGCCGAGGGTCGCGTTCGCCAAGGCCGAGGGTCGCGTTTGCCAAAGCCGAGGGTCGCGTTCGTCGTCGACTTCGCCACGCTCGCCTGCGACTGTCGAAGCTCATCTGGACCTCACATGAGCTTTGCCTGCGCCAACTCTCGAGCTCGTCGGAGCTCCTCGCCGGCGGAGGTTGGTATCCACCCCCGAATTAACAATCTCCCACTTGGAGACCAAACCGACGTCAACAGGTTATCTCATCAAGCTCCTCTCCTGTGTGGCTCCGCCCTCATCATCTATGCATGAAGGCCAACTGAAGTTGCGCACAACTCCAGTTTCTGAACTGTCACCGTCTTTGTTAACATGTCTGCTGGATTCTTACTTCCTGGAATCTTTTTCAGTTTCAACACGTCATCTTCCAACAGGGATCTGATGAAGTGGTACCGAAGCGCAATATGCTTCGTTCTGGAATGAAATGCGGAATTCTTCGCCAAGTGTATCGCACTCTGGCTATCACTGTGCAAAACATTCTTCTCCTATTTGAATTCCAGCTCTTTCAACAAACCCTGAAGGCATATCATCTCTTTACTGGCTTCAGTCACTGCAACATACTCAGCTTCTGTAGTGGATAGGGTAACGATCTTCTGTACCTGTGACATCCAACTAACAGCTGTAGTTCCGACGGTGAATACATAGCCGGTGGTGCTTCTTCGGTGATCAACTTCACCGCCAAAGTCTGCATCTACGTACCCTTGCACTTCTACTTCTCCCTTACCAAAGTGCAAACACTTCTGTGTGGTGCCTCGTAGATATCTCAGAATCCACTTGACCGCTTCCCAATGAGCTTTTCCTGAATTCGGCATAAACCGACTGACCACTCCCACTGCATGGCCAATATCTGGTCTCGTACAGACCATTGCGTACATCAAACTTCCGATAGCTGAGGCGTAAGGAACCTGAGCCATACTCTCTTTCTCTTCTTCTGACTGAGGAGACTGATCCTTCGATAGACGAAAATGGCTGGCCAAGGGTGTGCTCACAGGCTTGGAGTTGCCCATGTTGAATCTCTGCAAAACACGGTTGATGTACTCCGTCTAAGACAACTGCAAGAACCCTTTCTTCTTGTCTCTCGTGATTTGCATTCCAAGGATCTTCTTCGCTGGACCCAAGTCCTTCATGTCAAACTCCTTTGACAGCTGCTGCTTCAAACTCTTGATATCCTTCATATCTGCTCCTGCAACTAACATATCATCAGCATACAGCAGTAGGATGATATAACTGAACTGATATCTTTTGAAGTAGCAACAGTGGTCGGCGTTGCACTTCTGGAAGCCTTCCTTGTGCATAAAGCCGTCAAACTTCTTGTACCACTGTCTTGGGGCTTGTTTCAGGCCATAGAAGCTCTTCTTGAGTCTGCACACTAGGTTCTTCTTCTTTTCTTCTGAGAAACCTTCTGGCTGGTGCATGTATATCTCCTCTTCTAGATCTCCTTGAAGAAACGCTGTCTTCACATCTAACCGCTCGAGATGAAGATCTTCAATTGCTACAATACTCATCACTGTCCTGATAGTATTTAGCTTTACCACGGGAGTAAAAATATCAGTGTAGTCAATTCCTTCCTTCTGCTGAAAACCTTTGACAACTAGTCGGGCTTTATATCTTCTGGAATCATCCTGCTCCTCTTTGACCCGGTACACCCATTTGTTGTGGAGTGCCTTCTTACCCGTGGGCAACTCAGCTAGTTCCCACGTCTGGTTTGATATGAGAGACTTCATCTCATCTTTCATGGCAAGCTCCCACTTGCTCGCATCTCCACACTGACAAGCTTCATCAAAGCTTTCAGGCTCCCCACCATCTGTCAACAACAAATAGTTCATGTATCTCTTGTTGGGTACAGGAGGACGAGAAGATCTTCTTAATATCGGAGTTGGTGCGTCGGGCTCCTGCGCACCATCTTGTCCAACAGGCTCTTCTGGCTGAGGACCCTCTGCATTGGGTTCTTCCGAGAGGTTACTCGGGACATCATCTGCATCTACAAATATTGACTCGCTCTCTGAGTCATCTGTCTTGTACATGTCCTTGTACATCACCTTCTCGTTGAATATCACATCTCTGCTCCTGATCACCTTCTTGTTTTCGTTGTCCTAAATGCGGTAGCCGAACTCATCTTCACCATAGCCGATGAAAGTGCATTTCTTTGACTTGGGATCAAGCTTATTCCTGCCTTGATCACTAATGTGCACGTAAGTTACACAACCGAAAACTTTAAGATGTGAGAGTTTTACCTCCTTTCCGCACCATACCTCCTCTGGTATTCTGTGCTCCAATGGGACCGATGGACCTCGGTTGATCAAGTAAGCTGCTGTGTTGACTGCTTCTGCCCAGAACTGCTTCGGTAGGCCTGACTGTACCCGAATGCTTCTGGCTCTCTCTGTTAACTTTCGGTTCATCCGCTCAGCTACACCATTTTGCTGAGGCGTGACGGGCACGGTTCTCTCCATTCTGATCCCGTGCTCATAGCAGAACTTCTTGAATCCGGTGTCTTCATATTCACTGTCATTGTCAGTCCTGAGCTTTTTTATTCTCAGACCGGTCTTATTTTCAACCATAGCTTTCCATCTCCTAAAAGCTTCAAATACTTCTGACTTGTGCTTCATAAAGTAGACCCACACTTTCCGAGAGTGATCATCGATAAAAGTCACGAAGTAGTGTTTTCCACCAATGAACGCGGTGGTTGTTGGTCCCCACACATCTGAGTGAACGAGCTCTAGCTTCTCTTTCTTGGTGGTTCTGCCACTTGTCTGAAAGCTGACTCTTTTCTGCTTTCCAAGTATGCATTCTTCACACATATCCATCTCCACTGACTGCAGTCCTGGGAGTTTTCCCTTCGTGTGCATGATTTTCATCCCCTTCTCACTCATATGACCGAGTCTCTGGTGCCACAGCTTTGAAGTCTCATTGCCTGCTGCAACTAAGATCAAACAACGTGCACCTGCTGTCATATACAGGGTACCAGTCTTTTTGCCTCGGGCAATTGTCATTGCGCCCTTTGAGATCTTCCAATCATCTCCATGGAAGGTCGTGGTATATCCTTCGCCAGCCAACTGGCCTACGGATATTAAGTTCTTTCTCAGGTCGGGAATATGCCTGACATCCTTCAGTTCCCATACTGACCCGTTCAACTTAATTTTTACCACGCCTTTGCCCACAATAGCACATGGTTGATCATCACCAAGATATACGTATCCAAGATTTCCGGGGGTATACTTCTTGAAGAATTCTTTCTGAGAGGTAGCATGGAACGACGCTCCCGAATCTAACACCCAAGATTCCTCCTTGCTCTCCAAAGAGCATATCAATGCGTCGTCTCCTCCTGAAGTGGAGGTGACATTCACCTCTGCCTTCGCCTCCTTCTCCTTCTGTGCACTCTTGCACTGATTCTTGTAATGTCCGGTCTTTCCACAATTCCAACACTAGATAGCCTTCGAGCTGTTGCTTGGATTCCTTGATTTGGACCTCCTGTCCTTTGATCTACCTCTGAAGTTTGATTTTCCTCGTCCGTTTCCTCTGGTTGAATTTCTACCTCTTGACTCTGTATGCAATACTGAAGAGGTTGTAGCTTCACCTGATTCTCTCCGTCGGATCTCCTCACTGAGAACCAGATCACGAACGTCGTCGAACTTTAACTTATTGTTTCCCGACGAGCTACTCACAGCTGTGACTGTAGCGTTCCAACTCTCTGGTAGGAAAGACAAAAGTATCAATGCCCGAACTTCCTCATCAAACTCAATCTCAACTGAACTCAATTGGGTTGTAACCGTATTAAGTTCATTGAGGTGTTGTGCTATTGACGCGCCTTCCGGCATTTTCAGATTGAATAACCGCCGCATCAAATGAACTTTGTTCGCGGCTGATGGCTTCTCATACATATTTGAGAGTGCTGCCATAAGACCCGCCGTGGTCTTCTCCTTCGCTATGTTGAACGCAACATTGCGAGTCAACGTCAATCTGATGACTCCGAGGGCTTGTCTATCTAGAAGGTTCCACTCATCTGCCTTCATAGAATCTGGCTTCTTCCCTGATAGTGGTTGATACAGATTTTTCTGATACAGATAACCCTCTATCTGCATTTTCCAGAATCCGAAATCTGTTCCATCAAATTTCTCAAGTCTTATTTTTCCTTCATCTGCGGCCATGGCTCCCACTTGAATCTGACTTCCTCTAGATCGTTTCACGCTCTGATACCAGTTGTTGGGAATTTAACGCCGAAATCCCTAATGCAATAGAAACGCAGAATAGAAAAAAGTACACCAAGATTTACGAGGTTCGGCAACTGCCTACGTCCTAGTGAGCCACACAGATAAATTTCTTATTAATCAAACAAGAAATTACAATTCAAGAACAGATCTCAAAACTGAGATATCTCAAATAAACACTGTAGCTACAGTGTTAATAATTAAAGGGAATAAACCCTTTCAATTCTCTCTTGAGAATAAATGAATAACCCACAATATAAACCCCCTCTTTAATTCCCCTCTCTCTCTCTTCTTAAATCTCCTTTCAAAACACTGTTGAAAAGCTGAGATTAAAAGGAAAATCGCTGCTGCGATTTTATGGCAGATCGCCGCCGCCAGAGAGAAAATCAGAGAAAGGGGGAAAAAGCTCAGCACCTAGGGCATCAGCAAAGGGGGTTTTTATAGGCGAGGTGATGACAGGCTGGCGACAGCCTGTCGCCAGCCACGCGACGGCCTGCTTGGAACGCGAGGGTGGGAGTCGCCAGAACGCCGAGGGTCGCGTTCGCCAAGGCCGAGGGTCGCGTTTGCCAAAGCCGAGGGTCGCGTTCGTCATCGACTTCGCCACGCTCGCCTGCGACTGTCGAAGCTCGTCTGGACCTCACCTGAGCTTTGCCTGCGCCAACTCTCGAGCTTGTCGAAGCTCCTCGCCGGCGGAGGTTGGTATCCACCTCCGAATTAACATGATCTGCATACATTTCATGCTTCTCTACCCTCATCTACTCCTTATTCTCACTAATTCGCTGTGTCCGTCTAAAGCCTCCCCTCAATTCCCGCGAGTTCTGTAGCCAACGATTCAACAGTTACATTTTACAGTATAACGGTGGAAGTATTGTACTCCTATATATAAAGACAAATGCCGCCAGTCCCAGATTATGGGACATATGACAGGTTATTGGTTTTACCCTGGGAAAGCTCTTCATTGTTTTAGCTTGTAAAGACCCTCATTTGGTTTTGTTTTCCTTGATCTTACTTGGAGAGCCACACATAAGTCAAACAATTTATTATATATTCATCTTTCTTTCATTAATGTGCTCCTTGCCTTAAGGCAGATAGTTGACTTAGCTTATTCTGTACTCACATTTGCTGCTAAGTAACCATCGTGTGTAGTTCATTCTCTTATATTAAAAATGGATGTTGATGTTAGAAAATTTATAGAGATTATCGGCAGAAATAAACACAACAACAAACAACAGCACCAATGAAGAAATCACGCGTAAATAAACACCAAGATTTAACGTGGTTCGACAAATCGTGCATACGTCCACGGGGCAATCCAAAGAGAAATATTTCACTATGAATCAAGTGTACAAATCCTTAAAAGTTACATTCAAACTTGAGGATTAAGTCACAAGTTACTTTTAGGGTACCAAAATTATAAAACACTTCTCAACTCAAATCCCCAACACTTGCGGAGAGTCCAACACAGTGCTCTTTACGGCATCATCATTCTGAAAACTAAAACAAAGGCGTTTGAATCAGGAGAATCGGAGAACCAGATAATCAAGAAATTAATTTCTCTCCTCTCTCTTTCTCTCTCCTACCTCGACAATAGCGCCTACCTTTTGTTTTGTTCTCCGTTCTCGGAAAAACCGACTGGAGGGTATCTAATGAACAAAATTCCTTTTAATAAAGGAGTATTAATCCCTAGTCCTTCAATGCAATTCCTACTTCAATTAGGCCCTCCAAATCCTTTCTCTCCTAGGATTTGATAAACAAGGGACTTAATGCACGTGGGCCCGACATGGGCTGGACCCACAACAATCTCCCTTTCTAGCTCAACAAGGGGATATGCCCATCTGTGACTCTTCGCCGAGAGTCAATGTTGGCCAATCGCGCCGACATACCTTGGTCTTCTCTATGGAACAGTCTTTGTCAAGAAATATGTGGGATTCTCATGGGTGTGAATCTTCTATAGTTTCAACTCCTCTTTCTTAACAAATTCTCTAAGTCAATGGTATCTCACATCGATGTGTTTTGTCTTAGAATAGGAGATAAAATTCTTGCTCAAATTAATAACACTTTGACTATTAATGAAAACTTGATACATATTTTGATACAAGTCTGACTCTTGCAGAAATCTTGTCATTCAAATCATCTCCTTACTAGCTTCTATAGCTGCAATATATTCCGTCTTTATTGTAAATAAAACAACATACTTCTACAATCCGGACTACCAAGATACACACCCCTACAAAAGTGAACAACTTACTTGAGCTATACTTCTTATGATCGAAATAACTTGTCATATCGGCATCTGCAAAACATTATAGTACTAGCTTAGAAACTCCAAAACTCAAGTACAATCTACAACTGCCTTTCAAATATTTTAAGATTCATTATACACCTTCCTAATGTACTTTCCTTAGATTAGAAAGAAATATGCTCACAATGCCAACTGCATGAGCTATATTTAGTCGAGTGCAAACCATAACATGTATCAAACTCCCTATAGCTGAGGAGTAAGAAATATTCTTCATCTCACTCTTTTCCTCATCTATAGACGGGCAAAACTTCTTGCTAAGTTTCAAGTGACTTACAATAGGAGTACTAACTACTTTTACATCTTTTATGTTGAATTTATCAAGCAATTGCTCAACATATTTCTTTTGTGATAACCACAATTTCTTAGCTTTCCTATCACCACCAATCTCCATACTAAGAATCTGTTGTGCAAAGCCTAAATCCTTCATGTCAAAGAATTTAAACAACTTCTTCTTCAGATCATTAATCATCTGACTACCCTGCCAACATTCAACATGTCGTCCACATAAAGCAAAAGAATAATGAAGGTATAATCTAAAAATCTCGTGAAATATATACAAGAAACTGCAATTGTCCTCTAGTAACGATGAGTGGAGGTAGCACTACATGTAGCTCATGTATCCACTATCCACTTAGAATTCCAACCTATAACATGCATGCAGTCTTCTTCCCTGAAAGTGAGAATAACATTGATCTCAAATAAGATAGCTATAGTGTCATTTCCTGTTTTTTCTTCTCATCTTTGTTCCCAGTTTGTTCTTTCTTCTATACCCAATAATTTTTCTTGATATGACCTAGCTTCCCACAATGAAAGTAACATCTCTCTTTAGACTTTGATCTGTCATTGGATGCGCCACCACCTCTAAACTGGTCCTTATACCTGCTCTGGTCCGTTTTCTCTGTGACAAGTGCATGCGAGTTATCTATACCGGTAGACTTCTTCGGAGTCCCCTCATTGAGTAAACTACTATTAACTATATTCATCGATAACATACTATTTGGAGCTTCATTGCTCACCGTTATCATTAATGTTTTCCAACTATCTAGCAAAGAACCCAATACTAGTAAAGCTTGTAACTCATCATCGAGAGTCATCTTCATGATAGGTAATTGATTAAACCAAACTCTTGAACTCATTCAGATGCATTGCTATGTTGCTTCCTTCCTTGAACTTCAAATTTACCAACCATCTCATAATGATGTCTTTTTCCCCATAGCCTTCCACTTGTAGAGATCCTCAAGCTTCTTCCATAGAGACTTCGCATTAGTCTTGCTTGATATATAATAAAACACGTTAACATCGATCCACATCCGAATATAACCGATCGCCTTCCTATGTTATTTCTCACCCTCTTTATCGGTCATCTTTTCTGGCTTAGCTTCATCTCCTTCAATATGATCATGTAAATATTTACGATAAAGAATATCTTTTATCTTGGACTTTCATACTTGCTAATTGGAACCATCCAATTTTATCATTGTACCGAAACTCTTCATCTTTTTTATCCCAATACATACCTCAAACCAAGGCTCTGATACCACTTGTTAGGAACTTATCGAGATTGTCTACGGAAATAAACACAAGAACAAATAACAACAGCAACGAAAATATCACACGCAAGCAAACACTAAGATTTATTGTGGTTCGGCAAATCATGCAACGTCCACATGGCAATCCAAAGAGAAATATTTCGCTATAAATCAAGAGGACAAATCCTCAAATTTACACCCAAACTTGAGGATTAAATTACAAGAGAAAAATGTAGTGTTATCTCTAGAGCACTAAAACCCTAAAGCCAGACCCAATTCAAATCTCGAACACCTCCAGAGAGTCCAATATCGTACCCTTAACAGCATCATCCTTCCGAAGAAAAGGACGTTTGAATCACCGCAATCAGATAAGCGGATATAATCAGAAATTAATTTTCTGCCCCCTCCTTTTTTTTCTTCTCCCCTGCCCTCAAGAATAGCGCCTTCCTTTTGTTTTGCCCTCTGTCCTCGGGGGAAACCAACTACAGGATTTCGTAAAGGAATATTAATCCCAAATCCTTCAACGCAACTCCCATTTCCAATAGGCCCTCCAAATGCCTTTGATAAGCGAAGGACCTAAATGCATGTGGGGCCGACCTGGGCCTGACCCACAACAGTCGAATCTTCATTTTTTCCTTTTATTTTGCTGGACGGCCGCCTCGTATCGCTCTCAAACACCCATAGATTCCCTCTTCTCTATCCCCTCGTCATATTGTCAGTAGCCATGACGAAGTATTGATGGGCATAGAAGAAGAGGAGGATCGAATTGGTGCTTCAGCTGATAAAATGGCCATAGGAAATAGAAACGAGCGCGACGGGGCGTCCTCTGTTATTGCGAAACGCTCTGTTCCGTTTTGCAAGCTGTTCTCTTTCGCAGACTCCACCGATGTGCTTCTGATGACCGCGGGCACCGTTGGTGCTGTGGCCAATGGTGTTGCGTTGCCTCTCATGACGGTGCTTTTTGGGAGTTCGATTCAGGCTTTGGGAGGAACCAGTGACATCCGCGAAGTGGGTCACAAAATCTCCAAGGTATTTCTTTCTAGCAAGCTAGAGGATAAAAACAAAGGTAAATTAATTATATTCACGATTAATCATGTCTTTCAATTTTGAGAAAATGCTACTGATATCTCTGGTGAAGCAACAGGCTCTTCGGAAATGTTAAACCTACTGACGATAGCTCATCAGTACTCTGCTAATAAACTGTCACTTGATTTTCTGCCAAAAAAATTAATAATAATAATAATAAACTGTCGCTTGGATGAACGGACGAGAACTTCAAAGTGTTTTAATTTCATTGTAGAAGTCGAATTAGCAACCCGTTAGAATAAAAAATTACAACCCTCGACCCACGACAACCTTCGGGTTTTAATTTTGTGGCAGGAGATTTAAGATAGTATCCACGCTTTTTCTCTAAAGCAGATTTAAAAAAACGGTTTTTCTATAGAGTGCCCTTGGGTACTCTATAAGAAAGGAGAGAGATAAAGAGAAATGAATGAGGAGGGGGTCCCCTGATTTGCATTGGGATCTTCTCCTCATTCATTTCTCTCTATCTCTCTCCTCTCTTATAGAGTGCCCAAGGGCACTCTATAGAAAAACCGTTAAAAAAAATACCGCTCTCTTGGTCTAGCTTAATTTTAGCCGTAAGAAAATGGCTCTCAAGCTACGTCACAATATAAAGTTATAGCTCTTCCCCCAATTTTGGAGTCCTTGTTTGGATTTGTGAACAAGAAATGACTTGAGAGGTTCTAATTTTATGTGGAGATATCGTTAACCCTTCACGCAATCAATTTCAGGTGTGCCTTCAATTCGTCTACTTAGCTGTAGGAGATGGGATAGCTTCATTTATTCGTAAGTTTCTCCCTCCAACTTCTTCTACTAGTGTATGAAAAAAATACACGGAAGTACCTAATTTTTTCTAGGAGAGAATACCAAAGTGTAGCTTAATTGTAATTTTTCTAAAGAGAAATGATAGAGGCACACTCTCCACCACACCTCCCCTCCTGCTACAGTATACCGGGGCCCACTTGAGATTTAAAATTTAAATCTCAAGTGGGCCCCGGTGCACTGTAGTTGGAGGGGAGGTGTGGTTGGAGGTGTGGTGGAGAGTGTGCATCTAGTGCCTATCTTTTCTAAAAGCGAATACGGAACTCCGTAAATGTCTCTTTGTTGGCAGAGGTGTCTTGTTGGATGGCAACTGGGGAAAGGCAAGCTGCGAGAATAAGGAATCTGTACTTGAAAACGATATTACGACAAGAAATTGCTTTCTTCGACCAGGAAACAACCACCGGAGAAGTTGTCGGGAGGATGTCCGGCGACACTGTTCTAATTCAGGATGCTATGGGTGAGAAGGTATTGATTTCAGATGAATTTCACACTAGTCACACGATTTTGAGGTTAACCTTTCAACTTTAAAAATGTCACTTAACCCCCTAAAATCTGGGGTTAATACTTCAGTTATTTGCTAATTACATGTAAGGAGTCCGGTAAGAAAAGTTTGCAATACATAGAGGGTTTTGTGAGACACAATAAAGACCGGATGAGTTTCATGAAATAAACAAAAGTTGAAAGGAGTTAACCACGACATGACATGCCAAAGTTCAAGAGATTTTCCTCAAATTAAATAGTTGATAAGCCGCAATGCTTCCCAGAGTTGAACTGTTTTTTTTCTTCTTCTTCTTGGAATTAATCTACTAATTTCTTAACAATAAAAGGTCTTTCAATTATTTAAATTAATCAAGTTGGCAACAGAGTTTGACATTGTTTTATTTTGTTTGCAGAGTTACAGATAACATGTCCATTTCGTATCACACAAAAAGAAAAAAAGAAAAAAGAAAAGAAAAGATAACATGTGCATTTCTTTATTTTGTTTACAGAATTTTGTGTGACATGTGCCTATATTTATTGGTTTCTTATATTAGTCCCTTATTCTTTTATATTTTGAATTAGGCCCTCACAACATGAAATTATTATTAGGTCCCTCAAATCTTGAGTTATTTTTGAAACTAGTCCCTCAAATCATTGAAATTTCTATTAGATCTCCCAAATCTTGTGTTATTTTAAAATTAGTCCCTCAAAGCAAAAGAGACAATAGCAAATAAAGACAAATTCTTAAAATCATTGAAATTACTATTAGATTTCCAAATTCTCATAAACTATTTCAAATTAATCCCTCTAATTCATATTTGATTGGAGGAACTAATTCAAAACAACTTATGTTTTGGGGGTCCTAATAGTAATTTCAATGATTTGAGGGACTAATTTCAAATAACTTATGATCTGAGGGACTTAATAGTAATTTCTATTATTCGAGGGACTATCCTGAATATGAAAGATTTAAGGGGCTAATATCAAAAAACACTTATTTATTGTGTGTATTGTTCGATAGCACTGTTTAGTGATGCTGTTGCAAAATCTTCGTTGAAGCCATCATCACGCTTGTTTCAACATGAACTGATATACTGAACAGGATGAACTTTTTTGGGCTATTTGCCTATATACCCCTTACATCATGGGTATTTGTAAAAATAACCTTTAAATCTTTTTGGGTTATTTGCATATACCAAACAGAATGAACTTTTTGGGTTATTTGCATATATTGAATCATGAGTATTTGAAGATAACCATGTATTTACAAAACTACCCCTCAAGGAATCAATTTTAGAAAAAATTACCCTCAAAGCAATCAATCATCAACTTTGATAAGCTAATTTGTAATTACAATGAAAAAAATATCAACAAACTAGTTAAATTTTTATCACCAAGTTAATGATTTATTGATTTTAAGGGTATTTGTTTCTCAGACTTGATGATTTGAGGGGTAATTTATAAATACTAAGATTTAGGGGGAATTTTTGTAAATACACATGATTTAAGGGTATTATGAATCGATTAGCATCGGATTGAATTATTTGCATTTCCACACCCCCCACCCACTTAAAAGTTTTTTTATCGGTGGCGAAGTTTCTGGTCTAATTGCTCAGAAAAATTAAAATATTGTCGGAGCTTTAAAAAATACCAAACTGATATGGATATACAACCCCAACTCCCACCCCCAAATTTGATAATTTACTCTATCCACGTATATATACGTATATCTAGCGGTTATGTATAGGACTTTTCTTACATGGGGTTGTTTGTTCCCATGTATTTTACATCACTACATAAAAAAAAGGGGACTTATAAGTTTGGGGATGTCAATCTATTAGGACATTTTCATGCGAAATGGGATGCTTATTAAAGTAGAATAACTTTTTACTAGTGAGATATTTTAGTGGGATAATTAGGAATAATTTTATGAAGTGGGATATTTTGATAAAATAGCATGGGATAGATTTTTATAATCATGAAGTATATATTTATGCATTTTGAGGATATAAATACTATTTATATATTTTTAAACTTACTATTATTGCTTGATAATTGTTTACGAGAATGTTATTTACTATTAAATAACTTTTGGTTAGATTATAAGATATTGACAATTATTATTATTATATATGTTGTAGCCTTTTATTTTTTAATTATTATTACAGTACAAGTCTAAAAAAATGTTTTCACATTTTCCTACTTTTTTGCTCCCCGAGATCTCTTTCCATCATCTCTCAATTTTATTATTTAATAAATTATGAATTGATACAATCTTTACTTTCAAACTAATTATATAATTATAATATTTGGTAAAAAAATATTAGAGATGACTAAGAGGAGACGAGATCTGATCTGTTAGCATAGTCTAATGATGGTGATGACTATAGTAGGAAAGAAGTAAAGAAAAAAAGAAAAATATAATATTAAAAATAATAAAATAAGTAGGAGTTCTAATTTTTTACCATCTAGTTCCATGCTAAAACTTAAGATAAATTGAGAAATTAGAACTCTTATTTTTGTATGGAAAAATTAAAAAAGTTGGATAATTTTGTACAATTATCCTAGTTCTAGTTTTATTAGAGTTTTAGTTGACTAACACCGTGAAATTTTATTCTAGTTTTAGTTATTGTTGACTAATACTACAAAATTTTATTCCATAAATTATCCTTGTTCTAGTTTTGAGTTCTATTTGACTAATCCCCTTACTGGATTTTTAGCAAATACATTATTTGTTTGTTATTTTTTATACATGGATTTGGGGTTGCCACAAAATATAAACACATCAAACATAATTCCCTAATATTATGTTGATTTCAACTAGATTTGTGAACGTAGTCACATATTCTCAACAAAATGCATTTGCAATAAAAAATTTAATTAAATTTTATACCTTAAACAAATCATCTTTAATATCCATCACAAAAAAAACATGATTTTAATTATGGGGTTTTCAAAAACTATTGCATGCAACAAGATTAATCCATGAAGCAAACGACCCCAAAACGTCGTTAGAGCTAGAAAAAAACTAAACTAGTAACATTGATGTATAAAAAATATCGATATTATAATTTAACCTATCTACATGCATATCCATATATATGACAAGTATGTAGAGTTTTACTTACAAGATATATACCAACGTTTATATTTGAGTAGTGATAATTATACTACACCTTTTCAAACTACTCTCAAACTACAACACTTGGAGTAGGGTTAAAATACCAATTTAGCCTACAAAGTGACATACTTTGTGACCAATAAGACCCAAAAAGTAACGCTGACGATAATAACACTTGTAAAATAATATAGTTAACCACTTACACCTACTCCGATCAACAGAATTTTGGTTTGACCACGAAAAGTACAAAATTTTCGCACATATATCCCTAATATCTCTCACACTTACATATTGACCATCTAAAATTTAAAATATTTATAAAAATTCCTCTTTCTCACTCCCTCCCTCTCCCTCCTCCATCTCTCTCCCCCCATCTCTCTCCCCTCATCATCTCCTTCATCCTTTTCTTCTTCCATCTATCACATCCTCTCCACTTTCCTCCTTCCCAAAATGCTTCATCCCCCATTGTCTCCTTCTCAAAACACACACACACACTCTCTCTCTCTCTCTCTCTCTCTCTCTCTCTCTCTCCATTATCTCCTTCCCAAAACTCTCTCTCCCCCCCTCCCCATCGCTCTCTCCCACCATCATCTCTTTCATCCTCGTCTCCCTTCTATCTTATTCTCTCAACTTTCTTCCTTTCCAAAATACTTCCTCTCCCATTTTCTCCTTCCTCCCTCCCTCTGTTCACCACCTGCTTCATCCTCTTCTTTTTTCTTTCTTACTCCCTCTCATCTTTCCTCATTCCCAAAATCCTCACCTTTACCTTCTCTTCTCCCTCCTCCATCTATGTCCCTCCCTTTAACCTCTCTCTATCCTCTCATCTTGGTCTTCTCCTCTCCTTCTCTCCTCTCCTTTGCGTTTTCTCCTCTTTCCTCTCAAACGCTAACTTAAAAGTGGAGAACATAGTGGATGAGGAAAGTGAGGGGAGTGGTCAGAGAGGGGTTGAAAAGAAAGAGAGAGTTAAGTTTTTATGCAAATATTTTAATTTTGATGATAAATTTATAAGTGTGAGAGATATAAATGATATATACACAAAATTTTACTTTTTAAATCTTATTGGTCAAAATGTGTCACTTTAATATTTTGACCCTCAGAGTAGTGAGAAGGTCATTGAAGACATAGCAATCTAAAATAAGACGAACCCCACTCTTTTATGAGGAAAATAGTGCAAAAGTAGATTAAAAAATATAGTTAAAATTATCCTTTATTACTTTTCTTCACGAAACCCTCGCCCAATTCTCCTCCTCCAAACTCGCGAGCAAACCCTGGAATTTGGGGAAAGGGATAGGATGCATCGCTGGAGATTTGCTAGGGCCTAGGAGCGAGCACCATTTTCAGTATCTTTTCCCTCCCCTCGCTTTATGAGCTTAACGACGGCTAGGAGCTGAGCTGATCACTCTATTGTCTCCTCTATCTCTAGTTTCCGTTCTCTGGGCTTGGCCTCCGCCGAATCGAAGAGATGAAGCCGCTTATGGACGCGTCATTTGCAAATTGCCATCGGACTTATTTCATTTCCTTTGGGCAAATCAATTGCTTGTCCGCAGGTGACCCTTTATACTCGTCTCCTCGATTCATTAAAAAGTCCTCTCTTTCTTGGTCACGTCCTTCACGGCGTCAGTCTTCTCAGTTAGTGCAGGGGAGAAAGCAGACGGCCTCACCACATCGATTCCTTGAATGGCACTTTGACCATTAGTTGTTTTAAACACCCGACGCGATCCATAACAAGCTGATATATTCTTTTATGCAATTAATTTCCCCGGAAATAACGGGTAGAAAAGAGCTAAGGCTAGTTAGGTGTGGCTCATGGCCTCTTTATTATGGGGATCACCATTTCCAAAGTGCCCTCAGAGCCGCAGAGCGATACGGTCTTAACATCCTCTACTGCTGTTGGCAATCTTAGGATGATATATCGTGATTTTGCCGGTATGTCAGTTGGTATTTCAGCTTCAAAAAATAGGCCGAGATGTTGCAATACTGATTTGGCTTCTATTTGTTTTAAGAGATTGGTTTGAATTTATAGTCCAATTGAGGTCTAAACCTCAAGAAATGTATGCTTCTGTAATGATTGGAATGAAGAATTGTGGCTCGATTGGGACCAAATTCTTTAGTAAATGTTTTGCAAATGATACCGCCTTTCTTGTACTTCCATTCTTTGGTCCATCGAGTGTGAACAACGATGATATATGCATGTTATCGAGTTGCCCCGATATTTATTACGTATCTCTGATGTATACCTGATATCTGCTACCTGATACGGAATTTTTCCATTCGACATGTTCTTGAATCGACATGTCCTTGACATCCTGATTTGGACCTACTTCAAAATGAAATTTGATCTAACGTCCTATTCTATCTCAATAGTGGAGATTTGGACATTTTGGCGCTTGAATACTAACCCTATTAATAGAAAGGGGAAAAAAGTGAGTAGTAGTACGGTCATTATAATTTGTCAGCTCCTTTGAGAAGAACGTGATGAACATGTTTTCAATTCAAAGAGTCGCACTGAAGAAAATATGAGGAGTAATGCATCATGTTTAATAGGGTTCTGGCCTAATTAACTGTCGCTATATAGAATTAGGATATCTTATGCCAATGACTAGTTTACACATACTTCCCTCTTTATGTATTTCTATCTTTGTAAAAATTAGTTTCATTACTATTAATGAACCGAGACTCGGTCTCAAGACTTTTTCTTTAAAAATATTCACCAGGTAAGTTATTCAAGTCCTTTCATTCTTACAGGTTGGCAAGTTCGTTCAGCTGCTCTCATCATTCTTTGGGGGATTTATAATTGCATTTGTTCAAGGATGGATTCTCACCCTTGTTATGCTTACCACAATTCCGCTCTTGGTAATAGCTGGGGGAGTCATGTCCATAATAATATCAAAGATGGCATCAATGAGGCCAACAGCTTATGCAGAAGCAGCAACTGTAGTGGAGCAAACAATTGGTTCAATCAGGACAGTAAGTAATATATGATACTATAAGAAGTTTGTATTTAGTTACAAATGGAAAACATAATAATTTACAATTGAATGTGTTTTACGTAGGTTGCATCTTTTACTGGGGAAAAACAATCTGTAGACAAGTACAAGAAATCTCTCAGGAGGGCTTATGAAGCTAGTGTTCAAGAGGGTCTCGCTTCTGGGTTAGGTTTTGGTACTGTAATGCTTATCACGTTCTGTGGGTTAGGTTTGGGATTATGGTATGGCTCGAAGTTGATATTGGATAAAGGGTACACAGGTGGTGATGTCATCAACGTGATATTTGCAATTTTGAATGGCTCCCTGTAAGTTGCTAATTTATTTATTTTGTGCATATTGTTATTGAAACCTTGCTGATAAAGGAACTTGCTTTAAGAGATTTTCCTTTGAAAATTTAAATGAAATCATTAAGTTTGTTGACTATTTGAGTACCTAGTCCATTTTGTGTTAGTTTATCACATTACAAAGTTTACAGTATTTTGTTAATGTTGCATGATTGAATCTAATTATTGTTACACATCTCTCTAGGATCTCTATAAACATCATATATGTATTTGTAGAATTTTTTCCCTCAACTTTTTGTTTGTTTAATAAATTTTAGAAAATTTTCCAGATATTTTCGTACTTCTTTGAAATTTTGTCCCTATTTATAAATAAAAAAAAGAAAAAGATTGGCTTAGCGCTTTTCCTTGCTTAAGCCCCAAAAAGCGTAAGTGGCATTTTCTGCTTTCCGCAACCTACACACAACACACTACACACTAGTGGTGCATTCGGTCCAGATACGGCTCAGATATAATACTTAACATATCCATACTCGCTTACTTATCATGGATATGGATACAAATGCGGATATACCTTGATGATGAAAATTTATATCCGTATCAACTAAAATTGGATATATAAGCGATATGCATGCGAGCACAAAATAAATATGAGAAAACTAGATGATATTGAAAAAAATATAGTTCAAGTGATACAAAAGAGTTCATTAATACAAAATAAGCGGATTTATAAGTGGACATGCATGCGAATGAATACAAAATAAATATGAGAAAACTAGATAATATTGAAAAAATATAGTTCAGGTGATACAAAAGAGTTCATTAATATGTCATTATATCTAAATAGCTAAGATTAGCCATCTTGATCATCAAAATTAATCTCAAATCCATAATATAAGGATTAAATTTATTGTAACAATATGACTGATATGCACTGAGATATTTCGGATACAGATCCAGATATTTTTCTACAAAGTCATATCCATAACCATATCATATCGGTTATAGATTTGAGAAACTATATGTGTATCCTAATAGGATACAATTATAGATATTTTCTTGGATAAGGATACGGTTTAGCACCCCCTACTACACACATATGAGATTACTTGTTGTGCGTTGGCCGATCATCTAGAAAAGTAAGCTGCACAAAAATGATGAGTGATGAGATTCTCTCTTCTATGCAAATTGAAGGGGGCTTGACCCCTATCTTATCTCTTGGTAGTTTATTTAGCTAAATAAGTTGCCATCTCATGCCCTTTATTTTGCTATATATATGTTAGAAAAGTGAGTATCCTCGGTACCGACAAAGTTGGTCGTTGATAGTTGATACTGAGGTCTCCACTTCTCATCCATACATTTAAAGGTGCTCATTTATAAGTGGTTCTCACTTGCTTACTCACCCATTACTCCATTAGTTAAGTGGATGAGAAGTGATCACCTCACCACTAAACACCAAATGTGGTCCTTGGTATCAAAGATACTCTTATTCCTCCCTCCCTCCCTCCCTCTATATATATGAAGTTAATGGGTATCATATGCAATGATGTGTCTCTATCTCCATAATAGTTCTTTAAGATAATGTTCTTAGTTCAAGAAAAATGCCTGAATTGGTATCTTCTTCTGAGTTTTGTTCTTTTGTAATTTTCTAGTCATGATCTCTATATAGTTGCAAACTTTAGCCATTGATTATTGTGCAGATCACTGTAGCTCTTTGTTTACTAACCTAATGCCTATGTAAATTATATTTTTAATATATATTCAAACGAGAAACAGTATAAGTGATTATTATTGCAAGAAAATGTCATTGCTAGTCCAATTCCATCATCCATCTCAAGTCTAAATAATATATTGCTTACCAGCGCTTTGGGCCAGGCTTCTCCATGCATAACAGCATTTGCAGCAGGGAGAGCTGCGGCATACAAGATTTTTAAGACAATCAACAGAAAGCCCGAAATTGATGGTTCCAATCCCTCAGGAAAGAAGCTTAATGACATTTATGGAGATTTAGAATTCAAAGATGTTTACTTCAGCTATCCAACGCGAAAAGATGAACAAATCTTCAGAGGATTTTCTTTATTCATAAAAAGGGGAACAACACTGGCTTTGGTTGGAGAGAGTGGAAGTGGAAAGTCTACAGTAATTAGTCTGGTCGAGAGGTTTTATGATCCAGAGGCCGGTGAAGTTCTGATAGATGGTATAAACCTCAGGGAGTTCCAGCTGAAATGGATCAGAGGGAAAATAGGACTTGTGAGTCAGGAGCCTGTACTATTTGCTTCAAGCATTAGGGACAATATAGCCTATGGAAAGGATGATGCGACGACTGAAGAGATCAGAGCTGCAGCTGAGCTTGCTAATGCTGCCAAGTTTATCGACAAAATGCCTCAGGTTGGATGTAATTGAGAACTTGATAGTGAAATTGGTCTTTTGTTAGATTTATCTACTAAACTGGAATTCATTGTATTCAGGGTCTTGATACTTTGGTTGGTGAGTATGGAACACAGCTATCAGGCGGTCAGAAGCAGAGGGTTGCAATTGCAAGAGCCATTCTAAAGGACCCCCGGATTCTACTTCTTGATGAAGCCACTAGTGCCTTGGATGCAGAGTCTGAAAGCATAGTGCAGGAGGCACTTGATAGAGTAATGGCAAACCGAACTACTCTTATTGTTGCACATCGTCTTAGTGCAGTTCGAAATGCTGATACAATTGCAGTCATACATAAAGGTTCAATTGTTGAAAAAGGTGCAATCCTACTAGACACGGTTTTACTTGTACAATCATTTCTCTCATTACGCATTTTCTCAAGAGTACTCAAATACTTTCTTGTACAGGTTCGCATTCAGAGCTACTAAAGGATCCTAATGGAGCTTACTGGCAACTCATCCATTTGCAAGAAATGAGCGAAGATTCAGAAAATTTAGCTCAATCTGGCCGGCACAAGCTTAATCTTTCATCTGATGTTGGAAGGCAGTCTAGCCATCATACGTCTTTGAATCATTTGATAACCTGTGAATCAACATCATCTGTAGGGAACAGCAGCCATCACTCTATCTCAGTACATCCTGTGGGAATCAATTTCCAAGACAACAGATCAGAGGCAAAGAACACTGAAGCAACTTCTCAGGAGATAAAGGAAGTATCTGTCAAACGCCTCGCTTACCTTAACAAACCTGAGATCCCCTTTCTCGCAATTGGTTCAATCGCTGCCATTGTTAATGGGACTGTGTTCCCCATTTTTGGAATTTTATTGTCTAGTGCGATTAAAACGTTTTATGACCCTCCTGCAAAGATGAAGAAGGATTCAAAGCTTTGGTCAATGTTGTTTTGTATGCTTGGTGCCATTTCGTTTCTAGCTTTTCCAGCCAGGACGTATTTCTTTTGTGTGACTGGATCCAGGTTAATAAGAAGGATACGACTGATGACTTTTGAGAAGGTGGTTCATATGGAGATTGGATGGTTTGATGATCCTGAAAACTCGAGTGGAGCTATTGGCTCTAGATTATCAGCAGATGCCACAGCTGTTAGGCGTCTTGTTGGCGATGCACTTGCTTTATTTGTTGAGAATATCACTACTTTACTTGCTGGTTTAGTGATTGCTTTTATTGCAAATTGGCAACTATCTCTAATTATCTTGGCTCTCTTGCCCTTCATAGGCCTTAATGGATGGATCCAGATGAAGTTCATGAAAGGATTTAGCGCGGATGCAAAGGTTTGGCTTCACAATCTATCAAAATCCTAATGTTTGAAAAAGTTTTTTTGAAACTTGCTTTGAAAGTTTTTGAAGGGTAAATGTTCAAAACTTAAGAGAGAAGCTTGAAGCTTACGCCTCATCGCTTAAAGCATAACTAAAGTGTGCGATTTGCGCTTCATAAAGAGCTTCGCTTTTCTTTTGAAGCGCACACTTTAGACAAGATAGGAGGATATAAAAGGATTTTTTATTAACATTAAAATGCCTTGTGTATCTTCAATATGACCATATGAGTGTAAATAAAATATATAAGTTATGCATGTAGCTAGTTTATTATGACATGCATCTATTCTTCACATATTTAATTCTTATTTACTAATCAGGACATAAATGCTTCTATTCTATTTGTAAATTATTATACCACTATATATTATATGTTCATACTTTTCACAAACTTTAAAATTAAAATACTTAAAAACTCATGATCTAAAGCCTACGCTTCGCTTCATTAGTGGGTCCCACATTTTGCTTTGTGCTTCTGCTTTTTAAAACACTAGGTGGAATGAACGTGCACTGCACGTGGTCAAATATCATAATTATTTACTTTAATTTTATTTATTTACTATAGCATGGTTGCAAAAAACTTTATAATTATCATAATATATTATTATTATTTGGATATTTCCATGTGTGGTTTTAACATTTTGTCTTCCAGAAAAATAGTGATGTTTAAAGTCTTAAAATATTAATGATTTAAGATTAATTAGTAATTTAAATGTATAATTTCAAAATATTAATGATGTGAGGGATCAAGACGAAAAAACCTATTATTTTTAAATTATTGAATTCATCAAAGAAAAATGGTAGGTTTTATCTAGTTAGTAAGGATTTTGTTCAGTTATGAAAAAATCACTTCCAACCTGTTGTTTACTTCCACTTGTTGTTTATCCGGCGACTGAGTACTATAGATATTCAAGAATATTTTTCTAGAATTTTCTAAGTTAGAATGTGTAAATTCAATCAAGAAAGAAAATATAAATTATGTTATCAATTCCAAAATCTGATGTACTCTTTTTACATCTTCCCACCTACTAATTGATCTATCAAAACGATTACTCTCTAGTTTCAAAAACTTATAAAATATAGTCTGAGAATGATTTATACATATTATGCACTCATATTGATTGTACTTTAACAAAATAATTCATATCTCTCCATTGTTAAACAATATCAAAAAATTTAGCTTAAGGAGTTAGAAGAATACAATATCTGCAATGATACTCGTATCCAAGCTATGAGCTTTAAAAACTTATAAGAAGGTGAGCAATATAAAATGACAAATTAATTTATTTTGTCAAATAATTTATTACAAATCATGAAAGACAAGGAGAATCAGGAGGATCATATACCCATCTCAAATAAATATTAAATTTCTCTTAGAAATTTTTATAGCAAAAGATTTTTAGAGTTGATGTGTAGGATAAATTTAAGGACAAATAACCCAAACCAGTTCATTGAGGGATAGACTTGCTATAAACTTCACTCTCATAAAATTGATATTACATGTGCCTTAAGTTGTGCTTATGTTTAAGGGTTAATTTTAGAAAATTCCCCCTCAACTGTGACTCTATGAAGGGCATGTCAATCTCCCCTTTTCTCCCTATCTCCACCCCCTTCCCAAAACTATTTAAAACTGAGGAAATCTTCACCAAGTTTTGGGTGTTTTGTAGATAATCTATATCAACTTAAATTTTTTTGATTTAACCCCTGTGAACTTTTCTCACTTAAATCTAACATCTCAAAACTAATATCATTGAGTCTTATCTATTATGTGACAAATACTTGACTTGAAAAGACCAAAATATCAATCAATCATAAAAGAATTACCTTGGTTTTTGCCATATGAAAAAAAAGATGTGATATAGAGGGAAAAAGAATTATAAATTGCTTGTGGTCCTTTTATTATTGGTTGAGGATTTCTTTTTAATTAAAATTGTTCTCTTCAAGAGGGTATTTTGTCCAAATCACATATTGAAGTAACTATGTTAAGGGGGTTTGTTGATAGAAGTATAAAAGATTATGGAAGTTTTTATGAGACGTTATAGTTGAGAGGTGTTTTCTAAAATTGCACAAAAATTTAGAGGTGTTATTTATAACACCCCTATAATAAGGAGGTTTTGTCAAATTGAATTAGTTGAGTGGGTTTTTAAGACAATCCCTATAGTTGGGAGGGTTCTTTTAAATTAACTATTCTTCTAAATATGGATTATTTATAATTTCTCCCTCAAAATTTTAATAATTAATATTAGTCCCTAAAATTATGAGCAGTTTAAAAAATTTGAGGGAATAACATAGAAGGATTGGATATTTAAAATCAATGAACTAATATCTAAATAACCTTCACATATTTGCTCTTATAGGCATCCTATGAAATATCGGCTGATATATTGTTATATCGGCTAATATATCGAGTTAAAAGACTTTATCTCGGTAATATTTTATATTATTTTCTTTTGTTTGGTGATTTTTTGGTATATCAACTGTTATCGAAATATGACTGATATATCCCTTTAAAGATATTGAGAAAATCATGTCATTTTTAATTTGATTGTGGATTTGGGTTTGGATTGTGTTTGGGAAACAAAATTGGAACCCACAAAACTCACAAAGACCACAATTCTTCTCCCAAATCTCTCCACTCTCGGTTCTCCCAAATTTTAAGCATATGTCTTAATATGTTAGATTACATATTACAATATCATGCTATGTATGAATATTATCTCATGATATCCAATATTTACATACACATCCCTGATTTTTTGCAATCTGATATCATTGATTTTATTTTTTTAATATTTATCTGATGTCCAACACTTTGTAGTAGTCCTTCAGAGGCCCCTTCTTAAGTTTTCTAAGTGAAGGATATAATTTTAGGAAATAATTCAAAATCTTGAGACTCATTCAAAATATGATGCTTCAATTTTTTCACATCTTCTCTACTATATAAATATAAGCTTAAGCATCTGGCCTCATATTATATGATGAATATTATTTATCAATGGGATCATATACTATTGTTTGTGGATAACAAAGGTTTCAAATCTTTTATAGGCTTAACTGAACTTAAATACCTTATAGTTTACCATAATTGTACTTATATATCTCCACTTGTATCTTGCTGCACTTCTTTTTTAATATTAGATAAGGTATCTTGCTGCACTTAATTATCCTGATATTTTCTAAAATTTAATGTTTGTACTTTCTATCTTGTTACCTAAACATAAGAATGCTCTTTGTGATTTTTCTATATGAGTTTCATGGTATAATTTTAGGACAATTCTAATTTCTACTCTTTTTTCCTGAATACTTTATTGAAATGCAATTATCTATTAATATATAATTTTACATTACTAATAATTAATATGCTGTAGAGTTTTACAATAACGTTGAAAGTTTTAAGGACCAAACTATACAAACTTAAAGTGACATATAATATAATTAATTAACAATGATAATTAATTTAGTTTAGTTAGTATTAGAATGTAATATCAAAAAAGAATAGGGTAGTATAGTCCTTGGAAAGTTTCTCCACAACTCCCTCTTTTAAAGGGAGTATGATATGATATGATTGGTCAAAATCATTTGTTCATAATGAGCGCTAGGCAAGTCATTGAATATTATTGCTTCTACTACTCTTTCTTTTTTGAGGTCAGGGATTGGATGAGAGAGATCTGAGGCAATGACAATTCAGCTTATTTAATATACAAATTTGAGATGTATTATGTCTGGGCAAATTACTATAAAAAAAATACGGTTAGATATTTGTTGGTGAGACTGACAGATAAGATGAAAAGAATAGGTAAAGTGTCTCCTTTAGTTGCACCAATTTGTGGCACCTTGATTGCAAAGAGGACTAGGTGAATGTCGGGTTACGTTAAAACACCAAAAAAATTTCTCATGTTATTTCCTAGAAATCATGTCGGTAACCACTACATTTGGAATGTTAACATGGTAGAAGGTCTGGAAATTGTACAGTTAACCAACCTGATAGCAATATTGCGAAGATATATGTTATGATATATGAAGTCAGGTAAATGTTATCTTTTCTGGCGAGCCATTACTTTTTACATTTAATTCTCTAAAGAAAATTTGTTACCTAACCTAGAAGGCGATCTTCATCACCTCCACATCTAAATCTCTTCTTCATCAGACATCACCGTGGGTACTATTCTCCCAAGAAAAAAAAGTGAGTTATCGTGCTTGGCTCAATCCCAAGAAAACTTCTATGGGGTGGCTTCCAACGTTTTACAACCAACTACTAATTGTTAAACTTCTCTATATGGCAATCTAGGAACCTATCAGTTAATGCCCCGGAAAACACTAAAACTTTGCTCTTGTTGGTCACACAGATTAAGCTCTTACAACAAAGTACCCATATCTAAGTTCCTCTAGTGTAAAAGATATAATGTGATGAAACTTTGAAAATTGATGGTTCTTTATCTCAAAATGTGTACAGGAAAGGTATACCGTGATGAAACTTTGAAAATTGATGATTCTTTATCTCAAAATGTGTACAGGTGATGTATGAGGAAGCAAGTCAAGTTGCAAATGATGCAGTGGGGAATATAAGAACAGTTGCTTCTTTCTCGGCTGAAGATAAGGTGATGGAACTGTACCAGAAGAAATGTGAAGGACCTACAAAGATAGGAATCAGGCGAGGATTGATTAGTGGTATTGGTTTTGGGTCATCCTTCTTCGTGCTTTATTGTTCTTATGCAGCCTGTTTATATGCTGCTGCACGACTTGTAGAGGATGGAAAGATTGCGTTTGGAGAAGTTTTTCGAGTGCGTCCCATCTAGTCTTCCAAAAAGATTTTAGTTAAATTCGATATTAACTTCTTTTTAGTTACAGTTGCATTCTACAGTTGTTGGTAAACGGTAACACGAAATATTGAATCATTTAGTGTAATTATTGCAATTTCCAGACATCATCAAGACTTTTTGACGTGCACGTTAGAGATTTGATAACTGAATGTAGCTCCACACAGAACATCTAGAATTAAGCAAAAGGTTCACCTTTGCTTGTGAAATTAAATTCATTCGTAATGTTTTTATTACGTGTATTTATCAACACAAATGCGGTATACCATAACTCAATTGAAGTTTAGAGAGACAGTGAACGTCAACTAAAGGTCTTTAGTAAATAAAGTACATATATATATCAAATCTTGGATAAAAACAATAATTACCTTCTTCTATTATGCATATGGCCACTATTATGATGAAAATTTTAATTCTATTTAAACTGTTGGATATCATTCACAGTATTTTTCTTCTCATATAGTAGATCAATGTTAAATCCTCATCTCAATGTGAGCAGGTTGTCTTCGCTCTCTCTCTGTCAGCCATTGGAATTTCTCAAACAAGTGCCGCAGCTTCAGATTCTAGCAAAGCCACAGCTGCTGCAGCTTCTGTGTTTGCAGTTCTTGATCGCAAGTCTAAGATAGATGCTGATGATGATTCCATGATGAAATTAGAAAGTCTAAATGGAAACATTGAGTTCCGGCATGTCAGTTTCAAATATCCAACAAGGCCCTATGTCCAGGTTTTCCGAGACTTATCCTTGTCAGTTCATTCCGGAAAGGTACATATAGTATCACCATCTACATGTTTCTGATTGTTTTCACGAATTAAACAAATATAGTGCTTAGTACAAAAAAAGTTCTCGGCTAACCTCCATCACTTGAAATGATGCTATGTCATTTTTTTTTCCCTGCGCTTTAATGCTATTCTGAAGATGCTTAGTTGATATATAATGTTTATGTAAAAAGTTTGGCGCATTACTGGAGTTTGTATTGAAATAAGTTTTGGTATGTTAGAAAAGATTAGTACAACCAAGAGGAAGATGCATATTCTACATAGGAGAATTTTTAAAAAAAAATTTCAATTTTTATTAGTAAAATAGGCCGTTTTTTTTGCTTTAATTTGCAAAAGGGACCACTTTTTGTCCACGTCATTACGCCTTGCTAAAAAATGGTCGATTTTGCAAAATAGAGACTTTTAAAAATACGAGACGACTAGTCCCATGTAATAGTGGTCACTAATTAAGGGTTAATCTGATTAACAGTCCCATGTATTTTAAAAGAAGCAGATTAACCCTTAATTGGTGACCACTAATTAGGGGGTGCATTCGGTCTAGATACGGCTCAGATATGATACTTACCATGTCCATATCCACTTACCCATGTCAGATACGAATACTGATATATCTCGATAAGAAAAATTCAAATCTATATCCGCTAAAATCGGATACGGATATGAATATACATGCAGATTTATTAGCGGACATGCATGCGGATGTATAAGCAGACATACATATGGATACAAAACAAGTGTGAGAAAACTAGATAGTATTGGAAAAAATATAGTTCATGTGATACAAAAGGGTTCATTAATACGTTCACTATATCTGAAAGCTAATATTAGACATATTGATCATCAAAATTAACATAAAATCCATAATCTGAGGATTAAAACTATCATAAAAAGTATGCCTAGTTTTTATAGGGATATTTTGGTTACGTGACCGGATATTTCACTACAAAATCATATCCATAACCATATTCTATCGGTTATAGATTTGAATAACTATATATGTATCCTAATGGATATGGTTACGAATATTTCCTCAGATACGGATACGGTTTAGCACCCTTTTCACTAATTACACGGGATTAGTAGTCCTGTGTTTTTTTAAAAGCTTTTAATTAGAAAAATAAATATTTTTTTGGCCAGCCATGATGACGTGGTCAAAAAGTAATCGATTTTGCTAATTAAAGCATAAAACGGTCACTTTTGCAAATAAATTTCAAAAATGGTCTTTTTAAAAATTTCTCCTTATATAAAATATTTTTCGTGATCAAAACTGATAAAACATAGGGTTATTTTGATATTAGTCCTTCAAAATATTTCATAGTTCGAAATTAGTCCCCCAAATCATTTGAAATTGCTATTATGTCCTCAAATCAGATAAGCTATTTGAAATTAGTCCCCCTCGTTAGCACCCGTTTGAATTGAGGGGAATATTCCTTCGACTTTAACTTTTTTGGAGCAGATTGCTAGTTATACGCTTTCTAATATAAACTCAAACCTGATGTAGAGCGAGAAAGATTGGTGTTGATTTTGGATTTCTTAAAAGATGAAGGGGGGAGGGATAGTTACTTGATGAGGTTTTATTTAGTAATTACTCATCCATAGTTAAGCACTAATCCAAACATGGTTACAAAATGACTAATTACAAACATTTTAAACAATTTAGAGACCTAACAGAAATTTTAATGATTTGAGGAACTAATCTCAAATTATGAAAGATTCAATGGACAATATTGAAATAAGGACAAATTTTTAAAAAGAACCGTTTTCCAATTTTAATGTGCAAAATCGACCGGTTCAAAAAAAATTAGCAAAATCGACCATTTTCAAATGAAAAGGGTCGACTTGGCTGATGTGAATTTTTTAAGAGTGCACGGGACTGCTAGTCCCGTGCATCCAATCTCTCTTTGCTCACTCACCTGCGCTCAGCTCTCTCTCTCTCTTATTCCCTCACGCACACTCTCTCTCACACATTCCCTCTCTTTCTCCAATCAATTCTCTCTCGACCCTCAAAAGAAACCCACCCTAGATCCCTATTCCCCATCCCTATCTCTCTCGTTCTCATCTCCTTCCCCTCTTCATCTCTTCTCCCTCCACAAGAGAACTCAGCCAACGCCCAAGCCGAGCTCCTCCTTCCCTTAGCTCCGACCTTCAGCATCGACGCCGACGATCGCCGCCCTCCTCAAGCTCCTCCCTACAGCTGACAACCACCTCAGATCTGCCCTTCCCTGCCAGTGCTGTCACCAAACAGCCCCTGCTCCTCCCCTCTCTCCACCGTCATCGTCTCAGCCCCTGAGATCCGCTGTCGCAGCCCCGAACAACCCCCTCACAGCCCGCCGCCGATACTCAGCCGTCCAAACCGAGCTCCGCCAGCCCCGTCGGCCACCTTCCGTCGACGCAGCGCACATCCCCGTCGCCCAACTCCAGCCCACGTCGTCGTCCCCCGAGCTCTCCGACAAGCCCCTCCCCCGGATCTCCTCCAGATCTGCCGCCCCGCTGTCGCCTCGCCTCCCTGAGCTCGCCGCCGAGCTCCAGAGTTGAGAACGAAGATAAGAGAGAGTGTGTGAGGGAATGAGAGAGAGATAGAGCTGAGGGCAGGTGAGTGAGGAGAGAGATTGGATGCACGGGACTAGCAGTCCCGTGTCGATTTTGCTAATTTTTTTTTGAACAGGTTGATTTTGCACATTAAAGTTAAAAAACGGTTCTTTTTAAAAATTTTTCCTTGAAATAATCTTAAGACAATCAATCAACAACATTCTTATAGTTGGCATTTGATCCTTTGTCATATAAATTCAATTGCATCGATTCAAGTCTTCTGTTTTAGCTATACGCTTTTCCTACTATATATTAGTTGTAACTTATCACGCGCAAGCAATCACCATGTTGAAGTGTAGGATCTGAGACGCAAGCCTAGAGAGCCGCGGGGGGGGGGGGGGGTGAATAAACTTGTTACTGTTTTTTGCTAAAACACAGAATATGCAACGGAAAAGATAAAATAAAAGTTATTTTATAGTGCTTCGGATAACAATCATACGTCCACTTTTCTCACATAGGAGCTTTCTCACTATTCAAAAAGTTCTTCTGAATCACAAACATATTCAATAGGCTTACAAGACCACGCTAATGAGTAACACTTATCCCTAGCTAGATCTAATTCCTCAATTCGCCCACCGCTTGAGTACGCTGTAAGAAACAAGTTTAATTCAAATAAACCAATATTAATTATGTGCAATACAAAAAGATCTTACTGTCTTTTTGATAAAACAAACTTGTTAGACCCTAGAGGGGGGTGATTAGGGTCTTATGCTAATCTAATCCGATTTTATGCCAATTAAAAACTTATTAATAAATTATTCTTGTAAGATCTACAATATGTGATGCGGCATAATTATGTACCAAAATTGCAAGTGCACAATTTA
>BQKN01064889.1:397542-413144 GCA_022839385.1 Asparagus kiusianus | reverse complement strand
TGGGGGCGGACACAGCATACACTTTGACCATTGCATAGGCCAACAAAAACAATACCCAAGACCATAATACAAACAATACCCCTTTCCTCAAATATACAAAAACACTAAGATTATTTTTCTTCTACATACCCCGAAAACAAAAATCGGAAAAAAATGTAAATCAAATATATACATTAATCCTCTCTTTTATGCAAACACACAATATTATTACCTCTGAAGTAAACCTCATGTTAGAAGAAGAACAGATTCTGTGGAGTCAGTTGATGATCATAATACCAAGTATTATCTTCTATAACTTCATCGGTTCAGGTTACGGTTTAATTGAAGAATATGTCCTTGAAGGCTACATTGCTTTACCTGTGTTAAATAGGTTTTTATCAGTATAATGAGCCGGAAATATCGAAATGGAAATTTTCTTGCTTACGTGCATCGCTGCTACTGTCGATAATAAATCTTTGGACTGGTTTAATAATGCTTGCTCATGTGCGGCAGCTTTGGCAAGTTCAGATACCAAAGAGCTCGTCCCTTCCACCTGTAGATTGAGATGAATGAATTATGAATTGAGTAGAATTCAGTTATATTACGGATTTTTATAAAAATGAGCTAAATAAAAAGTCTAATTACAGTTGCAGTGAAGCAAACAATCCTTACCGTTGATTTATTTCACTGTTGTAGTCATTTTTTCATTTACTGGGATAATTTGTTTGCAAGGAATTAAAACAAACAGATGTAACTGTACTTATAAATGTCCTTTTGCAATTGCAATAAAACAAACAGATATAACTGTACAGACTGTACTTATAAAATGTCCTTTTGCAAACTGTGGCTAAAATTGTAGTCGCAATTTTTGCATAGTGGATAGCCCTTTAGACTCCTGTACCAATGCCCTCTGCTCCACTAAAAGCAGTCTAATTAATACTCGTATCAACTACTTAGTTCACAGGTGCTTACATAATTGATGAATGTGAACTTCCTAAAATATGAAGGGAAAAAATTTCTAAAGATGTAGTTAAGCAATTTTTTATAGACATTTCTAATTATCTCAAAGATCAAATGGTCAGACTGGCAGTGAAAACTGCAATAGAGGATGGAATCATGAGGCCCTTGAGTACACAAAGAGTGTTTGAGAACTTAACTGCAATGAAGGAAGCGGTTCTGGTGCTCAAGAAGATTTCTGAGAGAGGCAACAGAGCTGCGCAAGAGCAATCTCTAGGTATTCACTTATAATTTTCAAGAATACTTTTGCCATATAACGACTTAAATATGAAACTAATTCCTATTTGTATTAGACTTGAGACTTTGAAAAATTGACCCAATCTTTTATCCCTATTTGGAGTTGGATTCAATTCCCATTCAAAGAAAAAAAAAAGAAGTAAAAACAGAAAATACTAGCATCCGAACCTATTATTCTTACCAAGCTCTCTTTTCATTTCCTACTAACTTTATTTTGTAGAAAGAAATGATATACACCGACTTCACTATACACACAATCATGTTATCTTACAACAAACAAATTAAATACTAAAGAAGAAAATTACATAAAAAAAGAAATTAATAAGAGGAGATACCTTTGGTAGTAAAGAGCATATTGAGTTACCCATTGCCTGTATCACATCAACAGCTGAATTGACAGCATTCTGCAGCTCCTGGAAATCTACCTGTAGAAAAGGAATCAGTTATGGTTGGATGCACCAAGAAACAATGAGATATAATTTACTTATTTAATAGAAATATGAAAGCACGAACCCTTGCTCCGCTAACAACTGGAAGACGGAATGTGCTAGCCTTCAGTGCTTCAATAAGACCTGATAAATAATTACATTGCTCCTTGTCCATTAGAGACCATTCTTCCAAATAGATCATCTGTACGTCAAATGTGGCTAGTTCAGATGTAAGAAGTAAGCAATTTCAAATATCTGGAAATGAATCGATGTGTCTAAATGTACATACAACTTCATATGTATCAAAAATGATACAAGACGGAAATTTCACTTGCAAAAGACTAGTATATTCTCATCTAATAAGGGAAGCAAATATGTCTCTTTGCGAAGAAAATGAAAATGAAAAAGGAAAAAAAAATATCCAGAAACTCCTTCATTGGGTAATAGGTACTCTTTGTTGAGAGAATCCAAACCCATGATGGGTTAATTAAAGTTGAAGATCGCAATTTAGATATATTTGAATAAGAAAATAAGATGATGAACAAAATTCCTTACTTGTTCCTTAAGAATGGAATCAAGCTTTAACTTTTGTAGCAGAAATTGCAACTTGGTCTGTTTAGTTGTGACTGAATCACGCAATTGTGAAGTAGTTAACCATGCATCAAACAAATTTTTCTGTAATAACAAAAGAAAGTCATCAGTAGAGTCTTTGAAGAACTGAAAGTTAAATTTAGAATGATTTCTTCAATAATAATCATAGTATAATGGTATGAAAATATGGCAAAAAATTAGAAGCTATAATGTAGAATACATAATAGCATTGTACATACACGTGCTTAAACTACTTGAATGCACTGCGCATGTAAAGTTGTCTAACAACAACATTGTTGTGTATAAAACTACATTAGCAGAAAATGTGAAGGTTTAAGAACTAACATTTTAGGAGTCAAAAGTGATAATGGAGACTTGAATCCAATGCATGTTACCTCAGGCAAATAAGATGCTATTAACCTATGCATAGGACATATTCTATCAACATTAGGATTGTCATTTAAGTCAAAAAGTGCAGATGCTAGAGAGGAAATATTCTTCGGTTACATGTTCTCATCAAACAGCATTTAATCACAAACTTTAGTTCTGAAAGCCATGTCCATCATCATGGAAGTGCAAAATTTCTAGCAGGAGAGCCTCCTAATAAAATAGAGAGAGGTAAAAATTGCAAATTGCAATAGAGAAAATCACATGGAGATTTAACATGGTGTTACAACGAGCTACATCCACAGGTGAACCAGAAAAGAGCATCGCTATAATCAATTTCATAAGGTTGTTACAAATAAATCATTCCATTTCAAAAAAATCCTTAATAAATATTTCAATCCAACAAAATCCTTACTGAAGAGAGAATCTGAATAAAGCTCTGTAGTAGCTTGCAAAGCTCTGTATAGCTTGCAAAGCTCTGTAAAGACTCAAAAGGTCTTTAAAGCTTTGAAAAGAACCTTTACAGGTCCAACTTAAAGAGCACGAGACTCAAAAACCACCACACACTGTGTTGTTTGCAAATTGCCCCTCCAGCTGAAGTAACAAATCTTCTTCCAAATTGGGTCCCTTCTCTACCACATTGACATGATTTAAATCACGTTTTTTCTACTCAAAGCCATTTATTCATTTAAATCACTAAATAATTCAAAATCAAATTCTGACTCAAATAAAATCCCACCACCTCCACCTATCCCCCTCTTCACCACCAACATAAGTATCATCCTTATCCAAATATTCAGTTACACAGCATCCCTCTCTTCACCACCCACAGAAGTATCATCCTTATCCAAATATTCGGTTACACAGCAGACTCTAATCCAACCTGTAACCCTTCTCTTTCCATCCTCACCGTGTGCTTTTCCGCTTCTTTGATTGAGTTCAAAGACTCCAAACATATTTAAGGAGCTAATCGTGAAGCCATCTTTCCAATGTGGGACTAAATCTACCTCATGCCTTTGCGTCCGCGCATTTGAACTGAATGGATGAGTGCCTCCTAACTACACATACGCCTACACACACATTGAGAAGAAGTGTTTTCTCTAATTGAATCCTCGGACTATTTCACCAGATGTCCTTTGAGCATTAAACCAATTTCTAGATCTGATTAGTTAAATATGTCACCTTATTCACAAAGTTATTATTTTCATGCCTGTCTTTTTAAAAAATTTGAGACAGGTGCAAACAGTTTGGGTTTGGATGCTCCCTCTAGGATCTGACACAGAGATTTCTCACTCTCTTTTATTTACCCTTAACCATTTTATTGCATCGAGTACATCTTATTTGTTTACTCCAAATGCCAGCGCTCAAGTGAGAGTATTATAATCCCCAAGTTTAATGTAACAGTCCCAAATGCCAATGAAATTAAGAATCAGTAATAGCTAGTAATTTTGAAGAGGAACTGTGGAAAAGAATTCAATCATAGCTATCTGTGCAATCCCAACCACTTCTGATGAGCGAACATAAACCCGAGCTAGAATCACCAGGTCCGGGTCAGCCCTATGTGCAGTTCAAAAACAGAAAGACCTGGGTGACCTGCCAATAACCCGCTCGAGTTGTTAAGGTGATTTCCCAGTTAGTGTAGTGTAGTCTTTTTCCATTGCAGTTGTCTGGTTCAAGAATCACAACTTCACCAATTTTTCCCCATATAGATCAAAACCCTCGAGCAAATGAATGACAATAAATTTATTGTAATCCTTATATACCCCGTTTATGTGTTTCACATCATGGTAATTTTTGTGTTAACTGAAGGAGGTGTAGCAGCACAGACACTAAAATTGGAATGTCACGTTACAAGCTCACATCCCCAAAAAGATTTGAAACTCAATATGATTACTGGTTTCAGACTTGAAAACTGACTGTGAAGATCTGATCAATTGAAATTCACAGGACTCAATAGACTGAAATGATAAGGAAATGATAAATTGTTATACTTGTCGTGGCCAAGATGGACTATCTTAATGCAAAAAGTAAGACTTTTATGCACTAAGATAATTATATTAAGGCCCTAACATACAAAACATGCTTACAAGTTGTGCATTTCCATGTCAAAAATGTGATACAATAAAATGCAAAATGAACTGTGCTATATGACGCTATAAGTCAATGAAAGGTACCATATGAAACTTATCACTATAATCACTCTCTGCATTAAAAAGTACAGTACGTGTAAATCAATTTGAACAGAACGGGTCCTCAATTTTTGTCATATATCATCCAATTTGGTAGGTAGGTATAATGAACTATGCTCTGTTGGTATTAAAACCTCCTCCATAGTAAAATGTGACACCAACTAACCTAATAAACTACAATTCAGTAGAAACATACCTCTGTATTCACTCTCTGTACCAAAATAGCAGCATCAGCTTGTGCATTCACACATCTCCATTGCAAGTATCTATTATACAACATCCTCAACGAATGAGCTTCTTCAATCCTACTCTCCCCTTTCTTCACACTCCTAGCTTCAGCAACCCCAAAGCTCAAAATCGAATATTGCACATTTCCCTGTTGCCCCTGCAAACTAGCACTATCCAATCTCTTCATCGAAGAAGAAGAACCTCTAGAGTTCATGGCCGGACTAAAATTCTCCGGCCAAAACCTCGCCGGAACGCTAATTCCCCTCGTTGGAGCTCGACTCTTGACTGAATTGCTACTATTGGAATCAGGAGCTAAGTAAAGATCCTTGTCCTCAAACACCAACAAGATGGAGCCTTTCTTCTCAATTGAGCAGTCCAGGCTCCTCGTAAGCGAATTTGGGTTGCGGGTTTTGGATGCGAGAGAGTTTGAAGGGTTCTTTGGCTTTTTGGGTGGGTTTTGGGATATGGGTTTAGGCTTGGTAGTCTGAAAAGAGAAGGAATGACCTTGGAAAGAGACAGAGAGGCTTCTAGTGGTGGTTGTTGAGGTCACTGAGGAATTTGAGGACATGGGTCTTGGGCTTTGAGCTGAAGAGGAGGAGGAGGAGGAGGAGGAAGGAGAGGAGGAAGGAGAAGGAGGAGGAGAAGGGGAGTGGAGATAGCGAGAGGGGATGTTTCTGTTGATGGGTTTTCTTGGGATTTCGTCGGCATTGTTGTTCTTGTTGTTGTTATTGTTGTTGGTTGTGGATGTTTTATGTGAAGGGGAAAGAGGAGGGCGATGAGGGGTTGAAGAAGAAGAAGAAGGGGTTTTGGAGATTCGAGGGGTTGTAGAGATTGCAGCAACCATGATGATGATGATGATCGGAGATCAGAGATGAGAGAGAGATTTTATAAGTGTGAGGGTTTGCTGCATTCTGAAGCGAAAGAGCGAGCGAGAGAGAGAGACACGGTCGGATACTGAGAAAATGAGGGGCGTGCGTTAGTGTTAACGGGAAAATTAAGTGCGAAGATGTCGCTTTCTTTATTACCGTTTATTAAACAAGGATTACGAGTTTTATGGGGTTTTTAATAAAAAAAATATTTTGTTTCTTTTTAGGGGAAAATGTGTCTAAGGCCCCCCAAAAAAGAACTTGATGTGGCCCAGCCCCATCAAGTTTTTTCCATGCTCCTTAGCCCCAAAAAACTCAGAAAAATTTGGCACAACCCTAAAAGTTCACTTTTATACATGTATAACTTGTATTTGTACAGATCTTCCAAAAATACCCTCCTCTCTCTCTCTCGCCCCCCCCCCCCCCCTCTTTGTTCCCTCTTCTCTCGCTCAAACACTCAAAACCTAACCCAAATCCGATCCTTCTCCGACGTCGTCACGATGACACACCTCCTTCACGAATGCATTACCTACCAGCGCTCTCTCGACGTCCGCCTCGACTCCCTCCTCTCCTCCTGCCTCAATCTCAACCGCAGCCTCCTCGCCCTCCGCCGCTCCTCCTCCCCTCTCATCTCCCTCACCTGTTCTGATTCGTCCCTCCTCCTCCCCCCCCCCCTCCTCCACCGCCTCCCTCGCGCCATCAAGTCTCATCTCGTGTTCGCCAGCTTGACCTCGCCCAGTCTCGAGTGCATCTCTCCTATTCCTACATCGATGTGGTACTTCACCATTCGTAGTCCCTCAACACAGCTCAACGATCACTCGACATCGAGGGCTACAACTCTGTCACCGCATCAAAAATTTGTTGTCCGTTGGGGTTCCCGAAGGGCCGAATCCAAGATAGGTGCAGACTAACTTGTTGGCCTCTTTGTTTTGATGATGTTTAACAAACAATTTACCACTAATGTTGTTTGTCTAGTGTTTGTGTATTTCTATTTATTGTAGACAAACAACGTGTTAGAGGATGAATGGAATCAAACTTTCACGATCATATCCAATGGAGGTTGGCGGAATTGTGGTATGAAGCCTTGCAATTCAAAGTTAAAGATTCAAGTTCAAGCTTCATCCGCAAGTGTACCAAGTTGAGCTACATCGAAGATCAAGATCAAGCTTGGGTAATTTAGTTTAGCATTTATATTATGTGTGTTAAGTACCTTAAGCTCAATCATATATACACACACATTTTATTGGTTTCTTTGTATATATATGTAGTCATATATATATACAACACAAGTTTTGGCTTTCATGTTTATAAATATGAAATTACATATTTTATATTTATTATTATGATTTGGTTTAACTACTTAGATATGAAACAAATATATTTTCATATACATACTCATATGTTTCGTATTCTATTGTATTTGTGAAAATATTGTATTCATTGTTTATAGACTTCATAACAATAGTTTACATCTTTCTTCAAGTCTATAAAATCATTTTGTATTATTTCAAAACATGGTTAAGCTAAATTGTCAAAACTCATACGTTCACATTCTCATGTTTTGGACCTCCTTGTAAAATGATGATATTTTACATTTGGGAAGTCCTTTTTGAAAACCAGTTTTTGTAGCATGTTTATTATCATGTTTATAATCATTTTCTAAAGTTTTGCATCTTTCTGATTTTATTTGCTATTTTTAAAAGAGGTTTGAAAATCAAATTTCTGTTTATAACAGACAGTGTGCATGTCTCGAATCAACTCATGAACAGTGTTGAGTCGACTCATAAATGTTGTGTAGTTTTCATTTTGTTTCTGACGAGTCGACTCATAACATCATGAGTCGACCCATCAGGTTGAGTCGACTCATGACTGTCATAAGTCGACTCATGAAGTGTGCTGGAAAATATGTTTTGTTTCTGCTGAGTCGACCCATGAATTCATGAGTCGACCCATGCATGATGAGTCGACTCATAAATTTTATGAGTCGACCCATAAGTTGTTTTTAGCCTGTAACGACTAGTTATGAGTCGACTCATGAACAGTGATGAGTCGACCCATAACACTGTAACGGCTATATTTGTACAGAATCACATTGCTGATTCTTAGGCTTTTTAGTCTTTTCCTTTGGGGTTTTTGACTGAGGTTTTGGGTGGCTATATAAACCCCCTTTGCTCTCATTTTTCAATTAAACTAAGAAAATGTTTTTAATCAAGTTTAACAAGGGTTTAAGTTTGTTTAAAGGTGTTTAAAGCCTTGTTTCAATGTTTTGGTTTTGTGAAGATAATTTCACAAGAGGAAGAAGAGATCATCCTTTGGTGTTTGAGCTTCAACTCATCTCTCTCTCTCTTGATCTATAGAGAAGTTTTCCTAAACTCATTCTAGCTATTTATTGTTTTGTTTCTAATTTCCATAAGCTAGATTTATATTGAGTTTAGTTAAATTGTTTTTATTGAATCTCTTTGTTCACACACAACCTATTGAGCTTATAGTATTTACATTCATAGTATATTTTGGGTTGTGGAGTTTGTGACTTAGAGTTGTGCCTAATTAAGTTCTCACCTTGTTTAGAGAATAATCATTTGTTGTGCTTAATTTGTGAAGTTCACTTTGTAATACACTTGTACACCGAGAGGAGTGTGTGGTGAGGACGGAGTCAATACTAAGAGGAGTGGCGTCGGTGGCCTAGTGAGAGGTGATAATTCTGAGCACTTGAGGGAGTCGATACGTGAGGACCAACACTTGAGGTTGTAGCTTGTGTATGTACATTGTGAGGATTTGTGAGAGTTGTCGGTTGACTTGATAACCGAGTGTGTAGAGTTTTCGGTTAGCTAAAAAACCGAGTGTGTAGAGAAGTTCGCTTCCAAACCGGGTTGTGTAGTGGATTCTCCCAGGGAGTGGGGAGTGGAGACGTAGGACGAAAGGTTCGAACTCCATGATCATTTCCTTGTGTTTGGGTTTGGCATTGGCGCATTTATTCTTACATATTGTTATACCGCCATTATTGCATGATCATTTTGTTTACCCTTGTTTATATTATATATCCTTGCACATATCTTGTAGCATATCATACTTGCTAGGATGTATTTGTTAATTAGTTTTAATTGGCATAAAATCGGATTAGATTAGCATAAACCCTATTCACTCCCTCTCTATGGTTATTTCATAGCGACCTTAGGGTCTAACATAACTTGGAGGAGATCTTTTCATTGATGCATTTCGGGGACGATTATACTGAGTTCATGATGTCGAAGATCAGGGGATTGGGTTCGTTGATCCTGAATTTGGTTTAGAGGTTGTGAAGAGATAAAGGTTGTGAAGAGATAAAGTACTGGGAGTTTTAATGGAGTGGTGCAAGAGCTAATTGGGTATATTTGGTCCTTGAGGAGTTATTTATGGTGGAGAATGTGAGGAAGGCAATATCAATTGATGAGCAGCAACTAGAAAGTCTGACAACATCAATGGTGGTTGGTATGATTATATGGGTCTGATATTTCATACGTATACATCAATGTCATCACATTTCAGGTAAATATAATACACTGGAGAAAGTATAAAAATATTTAAACTACTCTCACCGATGAATCTGGTGTCATATGTGCCAGACTTGCAGCTGAGCTTTTAATAGAAGGATGGGGATAGAAGAATCGAGCAGAGCCATTAAATAAGGATGGAGAGAAATTTATTTCAAAAATTGATTGATTGTAAAAACTTGTGTGCATGTTTATATTGTGTTACTAATTTTAGTTGTATTAGTAGTAGATGTGGATGACAAACAATGCAACATGCTTGACTTTTATTATTCTTATTGTATTTACAATATTTTTGTCATCAATTTGATACGTTCATTGTTACCACAAATACTTAACATGTTCAGCTGGAAAGTTAACATGTTTAGCTGAAAGTTAACAAGCATCGCTAAAAAGTTAACATGTTCAGTCTAAAGTTAACAAGAAATGCAAAACGTTAACATGATCAGCCAAAAATTAGCAGGCAACGCCAAAAGTTAACACGTTTAGCTGAAAGTTAACAAGTGACTTAAATAGTTAACAGTAATGTAAATAGCTTACATATAAAATCATTATACTTCAATACGATTAATCTTACATTTTTACAGCTAATATTGCTTGAATACACTATTTGAATTGTATTCTACGGTGAAAAATACTTTAGCTAGGAATAATAATACTATTCAAATTTTGTATTCAAGCAATATCAGCTGTAAGAATGTAAAACTAATTGTTTTGAAGTGCAATGATTTTATATGTAAGCTATTTATGTTTATTGTTAACTTTTGGAGTTTCTTGTTACCTTTTGGCTTAACATGTTAACTTTTGGCATTGCTTGTTTACTTTCAGATGATGGAATTTTTTTTTTCGACAATTGTTCCTGGCAATGGTGAGAATGTAGTGAGATTAGAAGATATTCTCAACAACACTTCCATCATTCCTCAATGGTGGTACACATCATTAACTGAAAGGGGTCAATAATTTAAAGTGTAAAAGAATTGAGATTACCTTTGCAATACTATTCTATGGCGAAAAAATACTTCAGCTAGGAATAATAATACTATTCAATTTGTGTATTCAAGCAATATCAACTGTAAGAATGTAAGACTAATCGTATTGAAGTAAAATGATTTTATATGTAAGCTATTTACATTTATGTTAACTATTTAAGTCTTTTGTTAACTTTCAGCTAAACGTGTTAATTTTCGGCATTCCTTGTTAATTTTCGGCTGAACATGTTAATTTTTTACATTTTCTATTAACTTTCGGCTGAACATGTTAACTTTTGGTGATGCTTGTTAACTTTTCCAGCTGAACATGTTAAGTATTTATGGTATCAACAATGAACGTATCAAATTAATGGCAAAAATAATGTAAATACAATAAGAATAATAAAAGTCAATCTTCTTGCATTGTTTGTCATCCAAATCTACTGTTAATACAACTAAAACCGGTAACATAATATAAACATGCACACAAGTTTTCATAATTAATCAATTTTGAAACAAATTTCTCTCCATCCTTATTTAATGGCTTTGCTTGATTCTTCTATCCCCATCCTTCTATTAGAAGCTTAGCTGTAAGTCTAGCACGTATGACACCAGATTCATTCATACTTTCTCCAGATTCATTCATACTTTCTCCGGTATATTATATTTACCTAAAATGTGATGCCATTGATGTATACGTATGAGATATCAGACCTATACAATCACACCAACCACCATTGATGTTGTCAGACTATCTAGTTGTTGCTCATCGATTGATATTGTCTTCATCACATTCTCCACCATAAAGAACTCCTCAAGGACCAAATATACCTAATTAGCTCATGCACCACTCCGTTAAAACTCCCAGTACTTAATCTCTTCATAGTCTCTGAACCAAATTCAGGATCAACGAACCCCAATCCCCTGATCTTCGACATCATGAACTCAGTATATCGTCCCCCAAATGCATCAATGACAAGATCTCCTCCAAGTTAGCCTCGACCACTCTTGGATCCGGCCATTAGGGAACCCTAATGGATAACAAATTCTTGATGTGGTGATAGGGTTGTAGTCTTCGACGTCGAGCGATCTCGAGTGGTGTCGAGGGATTGCAAACGACGAAGTGCGGTGTCAATGCGGGAGAGGGCGAGATACACTTGAGACTGGGCGAGGTCGAGCTGGCGAACGCGAGAGGAGACTTGATCGGCGAGGGAGGTGGTGGAGGAGAGGGAGGAAAGGAGGAGGGATGAATCAGAGCGGGAGATGGAGAGGAGAGGGGAAGAGGAGCAACAAAGTGTGATGAAGTCGCGGTCGAGATCAGGGCGGGAGGAGAGGAGGGAGTCAAGGTGGACTTCAAGAGAGTGCTGGTACACGATGCATTCGTGAAGGAGGCGGGTCATCGTGCCGACGTCGGTGAGGGATCAGATCTAGGTTAGGTCTCTGGGGTTTGAGCAAGAGAAGAGAGAAGAAAGAAGTGAGAGAAAGAACGGATTAAGGGGGTACAATTGGGTTTTCGCAAAACATTTGTCTCTGTGCTGACTTGGAAGAGTACATAGGGGCTAAAACACAATTATTTATTGTATTGGGGGCTGTCTCACATGAAAAATAATACATGGGGCTGACCAAATGAGCTTTCTTTTTTTGTGGCCTTGACACATTTTTTTCTTCTTTTTATTGACATATATTAATTAATTATATCAAAGAAAATACTTCTCTTGTTGGAGCACTCTTCAATTCCAATTAAAGGACGCAGTAGAAACTCTCATGCTTTTAGCATATATATTAACTTTTGTGCAATCATTTTAATGTCTAAAGTACGCAATCAAATATGTATGTTGAAATTTGGATGTCTTTAAAAAATTCACCTAAACTATTTAACAACATAGATATCATATTAAATATAGAAATTACAGGAAAAAAAATTCATCTGACTTTCTATATTGGAGTTTTTTTTCTAAGTGATGGTATAACATCAGCAAGTAAAGAAACAGTTGGGGGGGTGGGGGGGGGGGGGAGCTTTATATGTTGAAATTTGGGTGTCTTTAAAAAATTCACCTGAACTATTTAACAACATAGATATCATATTAAATATAGAAATTTCAGGAAAAAAATTCATCTGACTTTCTATATTGAAGTTTTTTTGTAAGTGATGGTATAACATCAGCAAGTAAAGAAAGAGTTAGGGGGGAAAAGCTTTAAATTTTGAAGTGGAAAATTGTCTTCTTGAAGAAGTAGCAAAGTACTTATCTAGAATAATGGATTTATTAATTACAATTCAGACAAGAGTTGTGCTGGTGTTTTGCGTGTAATTAACTATAATATAAAATGAGCCTTAGCAAAGTGATGCATTATATGCCTTTAAAGGTTTAAAGTCACAGATGAGAATTTAGATGTTTTGTGGCTTAGCATGACTTGTTTGATTGTTAATCAATCTTTTTAATCACAATCTCAATCTAGATGTGTGTCAAGCGTTACTCTATCCAAGAGTATAAGCTATGAGAGTGCGAGATAACAATATATCCCAAGATAATACTATGACATCATGGACCCAATTTGTTAACAAATTAAAGCTTCATTAGATATCATTGCGTTTTCCTTGTTTTCATGGTGCTTTTGTTAAAAAAATAGAAACCATGCGTTTGAAAACTATGGTGCCTTTTGAGCTAAAATATTCTCAAACAAAAAACACAACACTTATTTCAAAACACATTTCAGATGTTGAGTTTAGTGTTTCAGTTTTGCGTTTGAGAGGATGTTAATATAATATCTAACATAATATATTAAATATAATTAATATACTTATTATCGACATACTTATTATATCACATAATATTATATTATATTATTGTTAATGTAATATAGTAGTAACATTTAGTACATAAGATAAAATATATTAATAATTAAAATATATTATATAACAATAATATAAAAAAATAAATTTTAATATTTAATATATTGATAATGTTTTACATAATAATATTATTAAAGTAGTGTAATAATAAATAATAATAAAATATAAATATATAAACACAAAATCCCATAAAAAATTTATTAATAATAAATAATAACAATATAATATTATACTATACAGTAAAATAAATATTATATTACAAAATTATTATAATATTATCAATGCTTTAATATATAATATATAATATATAATATATTAACAGTTAAAATGTATAACAGTAATATATTTAATAATAAAACAACGGTAGAATAATATATAATATAGCATATATGATATAGTAAATGTAATTGTTGATGTATTAATGATCACACAGTCAGTTGTATCCGTGGTTGGATGGGGTTGTTGAGTATTGATGATGGGCCGCTTTCTTCCCCGACTTTATGTTTGGTTCTTTGAGTTGAGTGGCTGAAGCCTGCACAAGTAGAAACTCATGAGAGGACGGAGCTTGGTTCCCCCGTGGTTCCTCCGACGATCAAGTTAGCTGGTGAACTTGAGTGGGGAAAAAATAAAAAACTATGAGAGTTCTTGTGTGTGCAGTATGTCTGCTTAAAGATCAGATTAAAATCTCAACTAAGATCTAATTTCAGATCCCAGATCCTAAAAAGAGATTAGGTTAGATCAGATTTGTGAATCCCCCTGAAAGAGAAAATAGTACCTTCATTGATTGATACCTAGGGTATAAGGGTAGATTGGTCACTTCGGCCGAGCACATAATGACGATGGCAAAGTATGGGCTGGCGGCTGAGTCAGCACCTACTTTATAGGTGTCGGCTGGTGACTAGATGAGCGATCAGCTCAGCATTAAATAGAAAGTGATTGGTGACATGGCAGTGCTTGTGTGGTCCGATGAGTCATGAAGGCTATTGGGGCTAGAGGCATGATGTGTTTGTCATGCATTAAATGCGATGCATACACATTGCCAGTGGGAGAGGCTCGAGGTAGAATTTGTCCTTTAACTTCGCCGAGAAGTAACGTCTTTCGAGTCGTCCTCGCTAGGCGTCCAGTAAATGATCGAGTGGGCTCGTGACGAGTCGTCTTCGATAAAAGGGACAACAAATACCGCCTTTCGAGTCTACATGAGGGAATGTCAACTCGACAAGTTGGCTAAGTTGTCGTCCCTATTGGTTCCTGGTCGCCAACTTGATTGGGGCATAGCATGCAGTACACCTGTCCGTTGCTTGGCAATGGGTTGCTTTTTGGCAGATGGGAACACCATAATAATAATATAATAAATATAAGATATTAATGTATCATATTAATAATATATTACATTATATAATTAAATAAATTATTTATAATAAAATAATATATTGGTAATAAATTCTAATGTAATAAAATATATGTATAATATAATAATATTTGAAAATTTATTAAATAATTATTAATGAACTCTAAGATATTGAAAACTATAACATGTTAAATAATATTAAAGTATTAATAATATATTACTAATATGATAATATAATTCATAATATTATATTAAATAATAGTATTATATTTTCGTAATAACAAAATAATATTATGTTAACAATATTATTTAATAGATATTGATAACAAATTCATTGACCTAATATTATTATTTGAATATAATATAAAATAATTAGAATATAATATAATATATTCAAGTATAGTAATATATAATACATTATACTAGAATATATTGTATCATATTTAATGATATAATAATGTATGATAAATATTATATAATTTTAATGATATTCTATCATAACTAATATTTAATATATGAAATATATATTTAATACTGATATTATAAAGGTCAAACTAGTATTAAATAATAGTATTATATTTTTTGTAATAACAAAATAATATTATGTTAACAATATTATATAATAGATTGTTGGCCTTTTTGTTTTGATGATAATTAACAAACAATTTATAACTAATATTGTTTGTCTAGTGTTCGTATTTTTGTATTTATTCTAGGCAAACAATATGTTGGAGGTTAGATGGAATTGCGTCATAACGGTCATATCCAATGGAGGTTGGCGGAATTATGGTATGAAGCCTTGCAATTCAAGTTGAAGATCCAAGTTCAAGCTTCATCGGTAAAGTATACCAAGTTGAGCTACAATGAAGATCTATCAAGCTTGAGTAATTTAGTTTTAGGTTTATACTTGTGTGTAGATACTTTAAGCTCACATTAATCTCACACACACACGTATTTATTGATTTTATCAAAATATAGGTGTTTTT
>BQKN01064889.1:349706-397442 GCA_022839385.1 Asparagus kiusianus | reverse complement strand
ATATATATATATATATATATATATATATATACACAAGTTTTGGTTTTTGATTTTCAAGTTTAAATATGAAACAAATACATATTTATATATATATATACATGTTTGTTTTCATATGGTTAAGATGTTTTGGTTTAGTTTTGTAGATATGAAACAAATATATATTCATACACACATTCATATGTTTCATATTTTATTAGATTTGGAAATATACTGTGTTTTTGGGTTATAGACTTTAAAACAATAGTTCATACCTTTTATCAAGTCTAAGAAGCCATACAAGAGTTTTCAAAACATGGTTTAGTCAAAATGACAAAACAAGTGTTGTTGTATTTTCATGTTTGGACTTATTTTTGAAAAATGATGAGTTTTCACAAATGAGAAGTTTAATTCTAAAAATTCTTTTTATAACATGTTCATTTACATGTTTACAATGATTTCCTAAAGTTTTACATTTTTTAAAATTTATTTGCTATTTTTAAAGGCACTTCAAAAATCAGTTTTACTATTTGATTCAGGTTGATAACCTGTTATCAATCGACTGGTAAGTCAACTGATGACATCAGTCGACTGATGTGTCGACTGAAAAATATGCCTGGAATCAACAAAAAAGTTTTTGTTTCATTTTGATCGACTGACTAGTCGACTGATGATCCATCAATCGACTTATAAATATCGTCAGTCGACTGATGAGCTGGAAAATAACTATAACGGTCAGCTCATTAGTCGACTGATCAGTCGACCGACGACAATAACAACTAGTTTTTTATTTCTGTTATTTTTATCTTTTTGCTGGGTTTTGTTGGTTTCTTCTTGGCTTTGGGGTTTCCTATAAATACACCCACATATCCTCAGTTCTGAAATGAATCAAGAAAGTTTTTAAACAAGTTTTAAAAGGGTGTTTAAGTTTTGTTTAAGTTTGTTTAAGAGTTTGTTTGTGAAAAAACTTTCACAAGAGCTTAGGGAGATCATCTATTGGTGTTTGAGCATTCAACTCTTCTCATTCTCTCTTGTTATCAATAAAGAAGTTTTTCTAAACTCTTATCTAGCTATTTATTTGTTTGTTTTTCATTTACTTAAAGCTACATTTATTTGAGTTTAGTTTGTTTTATTAAATCTCATTGTTACACACACTCACTTGAGCTTTTAGTATTTTCATACATAGTATAATTGGGGTTGTGAGAAATTATAACTTTGAGTTGTGCTTAATTGAGTTCTCACATTGTTTAGAGAACAATCGTTGTCTTGAGAGCTATTATTATGAGGTTCACTTTGTATTATACTAGTACACCGAGAGGAGTGTGTGGTGAGAGACGGGGTCGTCCCAAGAGGAGTGGGGTACGTGGTAATGTTTAGAGAGAGGTTGTAATTCCTAACACTTGAGGGAGACACGAGCTAGAGACCAACACTTGAGGTGGTAGTTAGTGTGTTTACATTATGAGTATTGTAAAGTTTTTGGTGAGTTAGAAAACTGAGTGTGAGGTGTAAACATTATTCGGGTGAGCGTAGAAAACCCGGTCGTGATAGTGGATTTCTCCCCGGGAGTGGGGACCGGAGACGTAGGACGGAATGTCCGAACTTCATGATCATTTGATTGTGTTTGAGTTTGCATTGGCGTTCATTTATATTTGTGCTCATTGCTCATATCGCCTTTGTTTTATTATTTAATTTGTCCACTATATATTATTTACATTTGTTTGTTTCACCATTGTGTTAGTTATATATCCTTACATATATATCTTGTCACATATTATACTTGCTAGGATATTTATCAATGAGTTTTTAATTTGGCATAAATCGGATTAGATTAGCATAAACTCTTTTCACCCCCCTCTAGGGTTCCTTTCTAGTGGCATTAGAGTGCTTTCATAGATATCGATAACAAATTCATTGACCTAATATTATTATTTGAATATAATATAAGATAATTAGAATATAATATAATATATTCAAGTACAGTAATATATAATACATTATACTAGAATATATTGTATCATATTTAATGATATACTAATGTATGATAAATATTATATAATTTTAATGATATTCTATCATAACTAATATTTAATATATGAAAAATATATTTAATACTGATATTATAAAGGTCAAACTAGTATTGACTAAAAACACTCATAAGAATGTTTTGAGAACACTGTGCGCGAAAAACACAACATTATGATATTTTTTTAAACACAATAAGAGAAACAACATGGTATCCAAACGAAGCCTAAGCTATTGAGCTGTGAGTTGATAATATAAACTGGTCAAACCTTAATTCATAACAAACGCATTCACACTACTACAAAGAAGACCTGCCCCAACGGTTGTAACCGTTGGGGCAGAAGTTATCCCCAACGGTGGGAACCGTTGGGGCATATAAAATGCCCGTTACAGCAAGTAGCGTTGTCGTGTAAGTTGGTTTGCCATGTGTTCCATCACGAATACGCACAGGCCTATTGAGCTTAGTCTCTATGTTTTCATCCAAATAACGAGAACAAAATGTCGTTACCTCCTCCAGGAGATAACCTTCCATTATAGAACCCTCTGGCCGATTTCTATTTCGAATGTAATTTTTTAGAGTGAGAAGGTACCTACAAATACTAGTATTAGATTACTACATAAAAACATACAAAATAGAAAAGTTATATTTGTTGTGTCAAAGAAAAAAGCAAAACACCTTTCTATAGGATACATCCACCGATATTGTACCGGTCCAGCAAGCCTTGCTTCGGTTGCAAGATGAACAGTCAGGTGTATTATAATATCAAAGAATGATGGTGGAAAAATTCGCTCAAGCTTGCACAATATTAAGGGAATTGCTTCTTGTAGCTTCTCCAACTCCTTGTCCTCAATGGTTTTAGCACACAATTCCCTAAAAAAGCTGCAAAGTTCATTGATCACTAAACCAACAGATTCAGGAAGCGAAGCCCTAAGGGATAGTGGGAGAAGGTGCTCCATAATAACATGGTGATCGTGACTCTTCAACCCATCTATCTTGTCTTTTACAGTCTTTATCTTCTTATTAAATGATCCAGAAAACCCTGTAGGAACCTTCAGCTCATGCAATACCTCCAAAAATATTTTCTTTTCTAGTTTTGACATATGATAAACGGCATTGGGGAGTACAAATTTTCCTGGTTTACCTAATTTAGGTATAGGGTGCAACTCTTTTCTAATGTTTAAGTGTTGTAGATCCCTTCGAGCTTGTAGATTATCTTTCGATTTTCCATCTTTACAAAGAAGCAAGTTAAGTATGTGCTCAGATACCCCCTTCTCAATGTGCATGACGTCTAAATTGTGACGCACTGTATTTGTCACCCAATACGGTAGTTCAAAGAAAATACTTTTCTTATTCCATCCTTGTGGCTTTTCCTGTCTTTCCTTTACTTTTCCAAAAATCACATTTTCATAATCATTCCATTGAGCAAGTATGTCCGCTCCAGATAAAGGGACTGGAGCCTTTCGGTGCTCTGTAGTACCATCAAAGTGAACATCATCATTCCTATAGAGATGGTCTTCTTTCAACATACGTCGATGACCACAATAACATATCTTTTTGCTAAAAGGCAACCATGTCGATGTTGTATCCACGTGACAATATGGACATGCTTTATAACCATGTACAGAATATCCTGATAGCATTCCATATGCAGGAAAATCATTAATTGTCCACATTAAGGCTGCACGCATTATGAAGGTTTCCCCTTTATCTGCATCATATGTCTCCACACCATCAATGAATAAAGATCGTAACTCTTCGATGAGAGGTCGGAGATAAACGTCGATATTATTTCCTAATGAACTGGGTCCATCAATCAAAAGAGGCATCATAAAATATGATTGATCCATAGCCAGCCACGGTGAGAGATTATAAATCATCATTACAACCGGCCATGTGCTGTGTGGATTACCATTAAAACTAAAGGGGCAAAAGCCATCACTAGCTAGTCCGAGCCTGATATTACGAGGATCCTGACTAAATATTGGATGTAACTTGTCAAAATTCTTCCATGCAGGTGAATCTCTTGGATGACTCATTTTGCCATCTTCACTTGGAAGAGCACGATCATGCCAGGTCATTGCCACCGCTGTCTTCTTACACTTGTAAAGTCTCTGCAGCCTCTGTGTAATAGGAAAGTATCGTACTACCTTGAGAGGTATGTCATTCTTGCTAGTATGTGCCTTCTTCTTATATCTGGACACCCCACAAGTAGGACACTCTTTCTTATATGAGTTTTCTTTCCAATACAGTACACAATCATTGGGACATGCATGAATCTTTTCACAATTTAAACCCAGATTAGACATTATCTTCTGAGCTTCATACCAGCTATCAGGGACATTGTTCCCAAGAGGCATAGAATCTTTTAGGAATTTAAGAAGCATCGTGAATGACTTGTTGCTCCATTTGTTTAGGCACTTAATCTGAAAAAGTTGAACGAACCATGACAGCGTGGAATGTTTTGCATTCTCATAAATCGATCTCCTAGCATCATTCATGTACTTCTCATACTCATCTACATATTGTTCTTGTCTGGGAGGACTATCTTCAACATGATTAGGGTCACCGAAAGCAACCTCTACCATTTCCTCCATCTCCTCTTCTGGAAACAAGTTAATATCGTCAACTTCTTCTTCTTCTTCTTCTTCGGCATTATTGGGAGTTAGAATTTCTCTGTGATATACCCAAGTTGTATAACCTCTAATAAAACCATACTTAACAATGTGAAGTTCTACATCTTCCTCTTTACGAAACAAAGTATTCCCGCAATGGCTACACGGACAAAGAATCATGCCATGTTGGATCTTATCATGTTCACGTACAAAGTTTATAAAAGAAGCAACTCCTTCAATGAACTCAGGCTTTGTGCGTTTTTCACGATTCACATACATCCAGTCCTTAACCCTGATATAGTCACGGGCCATGATAACCTAACCAAGACAGAGTTAGTGATAACAACTCATAAATTAAGCACGCTTGCACTAATTTTCAGAAAATTACAAAAATTATATAGTTTGGTATAAATAAATTTTATTTACTTGTACATATAAACCCAAACGTATGCACTAACACATTATTAATTATTGTTCTTTGTATTCCTCCAAAAGAAATTTTTTTTTCTTTGTTAAATAATATCTAAAGGTTATAAACCTATGATCCTTCAAACAAAAGTCACATGCAAGAATAATTCAATAACCAAGACCATGTTAATGTTACTAAGAAAATGATTCACAAGATTAACAGATCTAGAACCATGTCATAACAAGTATAATCATTTATTCCAGAAAAATCTGAAGAAAGAAATAGAAACACCACCGAGAATAGTAGATCAAATTGGTATAAATATTATTATTGGTGGTTTCTAATCTAATTTAGGCAATATCTTATTTAGTGTAAATATACATCCAGATTTCTATGTGAGTTTAGATGATACAAACATTGATAAAGCTTGTACACTATCTATGAACTTAAAAGGGATTAGTACCAGGATCAAAAAATCTGATAATACAATAGGAATATTGTATAGCCTTAAATGATACTTCAACTCTTAAATCTATAACCACAAAAATTTTATTAAATTACATGAAGTTAGAACTGGAAAAACTATTCAACCTAAATTAGTTTATCTTAGACATCTCAAGATAGATGATGATATTCAAATTTTTGTAAAAACACTAAAACCAAAGGTACAAGTACCAATTGAATACTTTAGAGCTAAAGGAAACATCATGTTAATGGATCGAAAATAAGAGACCGTAGATAAGCTGTGAGAATGAACTTGAGTCTAAACATCATATAGAGTGAAGTTCATCACTTTCATCACTTTCATTAGCACGTACATGATTCATTAAAGATAGTAGTTAATCATGAAATTTTCTCAAAAAATGAAACCTTTTTGAAAGTTAAACATTTTCTTTAGATTTTTTCCTTGTCTAATATAGTATATCACTTGGCATTTTATTTATTTTGTATTTTAAATAAGACATAACAGCAACTTAAAACACTAATGAGAACTTAGAAGGATAAACTTAGATATATTATCATTAATTACTTAAAATAATGTTTCCACATGAATCTATTATCCTTTGTTAGTGTTATAACTAGGTTATATAAGTAGATCTTGATTCTCTGTTTCATATAAAACATTAATTCTTTTACTTAATAGAAGTCTTTATATAAGTTAATACAATCTATCCTCTGTTCCCCTTTTCTCTCAGTGAAGATAATATAAATCAATTCAGTATAAGTTGATAGTAATAAGAACTTCAATCAACACTAAAGCAGCATCATTGCTTTTAATGGTGATAACAATTCAGGATATTTGTATATGAAAAGGATCCTAACTTCTGCAAACCCTTAATTAGAGAACTTACAGGTCAAGTGTCCGGCGAAGATGATGAGGAGGAGAGGCGGCGAGGTCCGATTTGGGAGGAAGAACTAGGGTTTTTCTTTTGGGGATTCGACGGAAAAGTACAGGGTCGACGGCGGCGGAGAATCTTGGGCTCGATGGCGGCAGTGATCTTCGACGGAGGCAGCGAACTGCAACGGTAGCGACGAGTTCAAAAAACCCAGGTCTCGACGGCAGGCTCGACGGCGGCGACAAAATTCAGGTCTAGACGGCAGCGGCGACGAACTTCAAGTCTCGACGACAACGGCGAACTCTCGACGACAACGGCGAACTCCGATCAGACGGGGGGGGGGACCGATTTTTTGATGAGAGAGAGAGAGAGGGAGGGAGGGAGAGAGAGATCGAACAACAGGGGTTTTGGGGGTTTTGGGGGGATTTCTTTGTTTTTTCTTTTTTTCGCGAAAATGAATGGGGGGGAAATTTCCCTCCGTTGGGTTGTAGGCAAAATCCAATTTGCCCCAACGGATTATCCCGTTGGGGCATATAAATCCAGCCCCAACGGTTGTATACACCCGTTGGGGCTGGCCATCTTTTTACTAGTGTCAATGGATTGCATTCACCAATAAGAATATCACATTGCATTTGAGTTTGATAACATAAGATAATATAAGAAATAAGGTTTTCCAAGTATTACGAAGAATGTCCCTATGTACCTAATGTTAATACTGTATTCTTTAGCTTAAAATTCACAACAATAACTGAGAAAAAACATGAAGTAGATGAGCCAACGTTAGCGTCTCAAGTTCCCAAGGGACCATAAAGGAATCTTTAGAGGTTGATTAACAAGTTTTTCCTAATCTAAGGACTACGTAACGATTAATTGAAACCTATAGTAGGTGAACAATTGCTTCCACTAATGTCATTTTAGTAACTTTAATGTATCGTAACGGAGTTGATTTGACATGTGATGTTGGTTTATAGATTTATCTAACCATGCTATTTCTTAATATAATCCTTTAGGTTTAAAGAAATGAACTATTGATCGTCAAACCACCAAACAAGTAGTGTATCCTTTACTAGGAATAAAGGGGTTGTTGAGAAAATGAAGCTACGTAAGTGGTCAACAAACCCTTAACAACCCTTTGTTTAGAGGTCACATTAGCATACTAACTAAACAAATATATTATCCCATCAAATTAAATAGATAGCTTGTTAGCCAACTGCACAAAGGTTTTACACTGGAAGTGAGTGGAAATGGATAGCGTACCCGCTATCCACCTCAGGCTAGCTCTTTGTGTGATTTCGTCAGGTACGTCATATTTGGTTATTAGTCATTTTGGTTCATGTCGTACCTGTGCCAGGAGAAAGGATATTGGTAATATGTTAGTAAGATTAATTTAACCCCCTAAATTATTTGTTTAGCGTGCACATTTTAAATTTTGGGCTTTTGCAGATACACCCCTCAATCTTCCATATTTTCAAACTTACCCCTTAAATTTTGATATTTACAAAATTATCCCTCAATTCTCTCGCAGTGAGTGTTTATTGTTGGAAATTTACTAATTTTAAAGGTTATAGCATGCAGGTAAAACTGAATAAATTAATCAATTAATCCGAAATAAATAATATAAGTTAAAAATATTAGGTCTGATGGAAAGCAGTTGTGAAATTACTGCCCTAGAAGATTGAGGACCCGCCTATCGCCCTGGCACAGATGATCCTCTCACTCGTAGCGGTAAAAGCCCCCGGAAATGGCCGGCCTCTGTATTCGGGCAATAGTACAGAGCTTTAGCTCAAATGAAGAAGATTGCCCATAAAAATAATAACAAAAATTTGAGATGAGAAAAACAATTTCTTTTAAAACCAGAGGAGAGAAGAAAACTTTGTCTTATATCTTTTGAGCTCAACATACGGCTGTTTATATAGGGGATGGAAAGAGCCGTTACAAAAACCAACAATTAATACGGTAACGTTCGTCATAAATTTCTGTAACATTCCCCATAATGTATAGCCGTTACGTTCATTTTTAATTACTAATTAAAACATGTTTTGATTACAAAATTTATTACTATTCATGAAGGCAAAATTGTCTTTTCTCAATAAAATATCCAACAGTCCCCCCAAAAGGTAATATTGACTGAAAACTCAAAATCAATAGATAAATCAATAAATCACAAAATAAATATAGGTTGGGTAACATTTCGTATCGTGAATTCGGTAGAGGTAGCTTCGGACTTTGAACCTTTCCTTAGTGAGTTCATCGCCACCTGAGGGACATAATGGACTAAGCCTTGAATTAGGCCCCTGAACCAGGTATTGACGAAAACACACACAATACGTCTTCATCTATTGAGCAAAGAGGGTTGAGCATTAAATGCCATGCTCACAGTAACCGACTCATGAGAGTTTCTAGGGGTTAGCTCAACACCCCCCAACCACAGCCATCGCGGTTCCTCTCACGTAGGTAAGTCCTCAAAGAGTACTATAACTGGATATTTAATACCCTTCGCAATACACGCGTTGGACTTATTAAGAGTAAAACTCAACCTAACCAGGTGTATCATAAGAGCATCGTCATCATAGAGAAGGGGTAGTAGCACATGCTACATAATAATATATGAATATATCTGGGTCGATGCTCCACACAAGTGTCACTAGTCTAGCTTGTTTCTACCATATTGAACCAACATTGGGACTACGTCTCCAAATAAGGATTGAGTTATCGCTGTCAGTGACCTCACTTATGGGCTTAACCCCTTCTCCTTTGATGAATCTAGAACCACACTCTTGGATAGACATTTAGTCAAAGGACCAACAAGATTCTTTTTAGACTTTACAAAGTCCAGAATCATAACTTTGCCTAGTAGGCGTTGTATAGATTTATCAAGTCCTCTATTTCTTAAGTTATTTTAAAATCAGCCCTTCATATTGTTGAATTTGACTTTAGGTCCCCTAGTCGTTAAGTTATTTTAAAACTAGTCTATCCAGGCAATAGTACAAATAGCAAGAAGAGGGATTAATTTTAAAATAACTTATAAGGATAAGGGAACCTAATAGAAATTTTAATTATTTGATAGATTAATTTCAATACAACTTCATGATTTTGAAGTTTTATTCATCATATAGATAGAAGTTATAAGATATATCTCTTGATTTGATTTTCCAGGGCATTGATTCATCACAGAAGATAAGTTAAAAATATCATGTATAGCCGTTACATTCATTTTTAATTGCTAATTAATATGGGTAACATTCGTCATAATATACCTCTTGATTTGATTTTCTAGGACATTGATTCATCACAGAAGATAAGTTAAAAAAATATCATGTATAGCCGTTACGCTCATTTTTAATTGCTAATTAATACGAGTAACATTCGTCATAAATTTTTAATTGCTCATGTATAGCCGTTACGCTCATTTTTAATAGTAATAAATTTTATATAGGGTTAGAAAGAGCCTTATAAAAACCTGCAATTAATACGGTAACGTTCGTCATAAATTTTCGTAATGTTCCCCATAATGTATAGCCATTACGCTCATTTTTAATTGTTAATTAAGATATGCTTTGATTATAAAATTTATTACTATTCATGAAGGCAAAATTTTATTTTCTTAATAAAATATCCAACAGTCCCCCCCAAAAGGCAAAATTAACTGAAAACTCAAAATCAATAGATAAATCAATAAATCACAAAACAAATATAGGTTGGGCAACCTTTTGTATCGTGAATTCGGGAGAGGTAGCTTCTGGTTTTGAACCTTTCCTTAGTGAGTTCATCGTCACCTGAGGGACATAATAGACTAAGCCTTGAATTAGGTCCCTGAACCAGGTATTGACGAAAACACACAATATGTCTCCATCTATTAAGCAAAGCGGGTTAAGCGTTAAAGGACATGCTCATAATAACCGGCTCATGAGAGTTTCTATGGGTTAGCACAGTCCTCTCTCAACCGCGACCATCACGGTTCCTCTCATGTAGGTAAGTCCTCAAAGGATACTACAACTAGATATTTAATACCCTCCGTAATACACGCGTTGGACTTATTAAGAGTAAAACTCAGCCTAACCAGGTGTATTATAAGAGCATCGTCATCATAGAGAAGGAGTAGTAGCACATGCTACATAATGATATATGAATATATATGGGTCGATGCTCCACATGAGTGCCACTAGTCCAGCTTGTTTCTATCATATTGAACAAACATTAGGACTACGTCTCCAAATAAGGGTTGGGTTACCTCTGTCAGTGACCTCACTTATGGGCTTAACCCCTTCTCCCTCGATGAATCCAAAACCACAGTTCTGGATAGACCTTTAGTCAAAGGATAAACAAGATTCTTTTTAGACTTTACAAAGTTAAGAATTATAACTTTGCCTAGTAGGCGTCGTATAGATTTATCAAGTCCTCTATTTCTTAAGTTATTTTAAAATTAGCCCTTCATATTGTTGAATTTGACTTTAGGTCCCCTAGTCGTTAAGTATTTTAAAACTAGTCTATCTAGGCAATAGTACAAGTAGCAAGAAGAGTGATTAATTTTGAAATAACTTATAAGGATAAGGGAACCTAATAGCAATTTTAATTATTTGATGGATTAATTTCAATATAACTTCATGATTTTGAAGTTTTATTCATCATATAGATAGAAGTTATAAGATATACCACTTGATTTGATTTTCTAGGACATTGATTCATCACATCTCCTGTAACTAGGCATATTAGTTGGCGGAGCATATTTATATCAACTCTAATCATTTCCTGAAATCTCAATAGAAAGCATTATACATGTATTCGAATGAAGAGCTATGCATTGATTCTCACTATTAAAATGATAGGACATCAAAACATGTTAGCATAGTTATTAATGTCTCTTATCGAGAAATTTCTAGTTAACAATAGATTATAATAATTAGATATTTTTATTTTAAATGTCTAACAAATTTGATATATGCTCATGTCAAGTAGAAATTGTAATGATCAAATATTATCAAGGAAGGAATAGAAAACAAAAGCACAAAGGATTTATCGTAACTTCCGAGTTCTTTGGAAACATAATATGTTGTACATTTAAAAACTAAAGCCCAACATTGCTAATAGAATCTTTAGTGTTCAATAGACAGAGGAATCAACTAACAAGAAAACTAAACAACAGTTTTGAATGTAACATGTAAGCATAAAGGTCATGGTCTATGATTGGAGATGTAACTACATAGGGTTTGTGCAGATTAGAATTTGGCCCATAAAGTGAAACTAAAATACTTTAGTTATATCTTCACATGCATGCATATACACATATATGAATGACATTACTAATAGATACATGCAAAGCATTAAAGAGAACCTTATAATAGGATTTCATGTCTTAAAGTATATTTCATACTTCATATACATAATTTTTTTTAAAATTTTCCTTTTATAAGAGATCGCAAATTAGTTGCATACAAAGGAGACCTTTCAAATTTAAATTGGTTGCCTATAAAATAGACCTTCTAAATTTAAATTGGTTACCTACAGAAGAGACATTCTAAATTTAAATTAGTTGCTTATAAAAAGACCTTCCAAAATTACATTGGTTGCCTACAAGAGAGACCTTCCAAATTTACGTGGTCATTTTCTAATACCACCTCTTAAACATATCATTTTTTTACACTCGTGCTTTTTTATAAGTGCATTCTAATATAAAAATAGTAATTAATTATGTAACAAATGCAAGTGATATAATATGACGTATGAATATCCATCATAATGCAATAAAAGAGAGAATCTTTACATTTGAAGATTAAGTTATATTTAACCATATAAAATAGAAACAAAAAATGTACCTCTTGATTTGGTTCTCTCAGATATTGATCAACATCATTTAACATTTAACATTAGGTAACACACGATGCAACATGCATCTTCTTATTAACTATAAGTTAAAAGTAATTAACTGTTAAAAGTAATTAGCAATTAATTAAATTAACAAAAACATTAACTACAAAATTTATTTATTTTTAATAATGAACAGTAACCATTTTTTTAAAAAAATGAATAGTAGCGTTTTCAATAAAATGAACAGTAGTAATAGAATTAAATGAACAATAACGGAAAATAATTTTTTCCGAAACAGTAAAATTATTTGATGAACAGTAACTTTAAAAAAATAGCAACTGATATGAAATGTTAATTAACAAATAAGAAAGCAAATAATCAAGCAATCTGCAAATTTTTTTTATGAACAGTAAATAAAGGGTTTTGGTGAACCGTAACTATTTTTATTTTTAAATTTTTTTCTCGAATTAATAGAAAAATTATATAATAATAAAAAAAATTAATTTCGGATTTTAAATTTATAGCTATAAAATAAGTCAATCTTCTTGATTGTTAGAAATTTACTAATTTTAAAGGTTATAGCATGCAGATAAATCCAAATAAAATAAACAATTAATCCAAAATAAATAATACAAGTTAAAAAATATTAGGCCTGGTGGGAAGTAGTCGTGTAATCACTGCCCTAGAATATTGAGGACCCGCCTATCGCCCTGGCACAGATGATCCTCTCCCCCTAGCGATAAAAATCTCCAGAAATGACCGACCTCTGTACTCGGGCGAGAGTACAGAGCTTCAGCTCAAATGAAGAAGATTGCCCATAAAAATAATAACCAAAATTTTAGATGAGAAAAACAATTTCTTTTAAAACCAGAGGAGAGAGGAAAGCTTCGTCTTATATCTTTTGAGCTTAACATACGGCTATTTATATAGGGGTTGGAAAGAGCTGTTACAAAAACCTGTAATTAATACGGTAACGTTCGTCATAAATTTCCGTAACATTCCCCATAATGTATAGCCGTTATGCTCATTTTTAATTACTAATTAAAACATGTTTTGATTATAAAATTTGTTACTATTCATGAAGGCAAAATTACCTTTTCTCAATAAAATATCCAACATTTATACCCCTCCAATTTAACAATTTTAGTTTCCAAATGGAAAATTGTTCCAACCATAATAAAAATTATTGGAAAATTTTGGCATTGCTTTATTTATAAACCAAAATTGTTAAACTAAGGGGTAGAAAAATCCAATCAGAGAGAATTGAAGGGTAATTCTAAAAATACCAAATTTGGGGAGTGGGGGGGGGGGGGGGGGGTAAATTTGCAAATATTGATTTACGTTTACATATGCAAAAACCCCTTAAAGTTTTCATGTCATATAGCATATAAATTTCTATTTTGTCTAATAAGACACTGTTGAATTTATTTAAATTAATAATAAAGAAAAATAAATAACTTTGAAAACTAAAAAAATTTCCCTATGGGTAAGCATTTTGTAGTAAACTTCCAATAACTTTCAAAATCTCATTAAATCCCCCAAAAATTGTGGAAAAGCCCTAATATTTTTTGGGTAAATTACACTAGACCTCCAATAACTTTTAAAATGTCTTTGTTTTTGGGTTAAAATTTCTGGAGGTTATCTTCAAAAATTGCAGAAATTAATTGGGTGTTTTCTGCAATTCCAAAAACTATTAGGGACTTATTGTGATTTTGAAAGATTTTGGGGGTTTACTACAAAATGCTATTTTTGGCTTTAGTGTTATTTACCCTTTCACTAATTTACTCCTAATTTTTTAGCACTTAGATAGCTGATGCCCAAGCAACATTAACCTTTAATTAACCTTTAATGATGCCCAAGCAGCATTAACCTTTAAGTATCATGTTGAACAACTATAATAGTATTCGATCTTTATCCAATAAAAAAATATTATGGATTTGCAACTAGGGGTGCTAAACCGTATCCGTATCCGAGGAAATATCCTTAACCGTATCCGCTAGGATACTTATATGGTTACTCAAATCTATAACCGATAGGATATGATTACAGATATGATTTTGTAGTGAAATATCTGTATCCGTATCCGAAATATCCGAATACATATTAGTCATACTCTTACGATAGTTTCGATCATTAGATTATGGATTTGTGATTAATTTTGATGATCAAGATGTCTCTTAACTTTTCAATTATAATGAACATATTAACGAACTCTTTCTGTATCCCATGAACTATGTTTTTCTCCATACTATCTAGTTTTCTCATATCCGTTTGTATCCGTATGCATATGTGATCATATATGCGCATGTATATCCGTAACCGTATCTGATTTTAGCGGATATGGTTATGAATTTTCCATACCAAGGTATATCCGTATCTGTATCCGTATCCGAGATGAGTAAACAGATATGAATATGATAAGCATCATATCCGAGTCGCAACTGGACCGAGTGCACCCCTTTTTGCAACACATTGACATTACTTGACATCAATGCAAGTGGTAATTATAACAAGAAAATAACTTATTTTGAAATATTAGAAGGTCAAAGTGGTATAGAATAGTTTAGAGATAAATAAGTGACTAAACAACAATAGTACATTGTGTATTTGCAATCAACATATTAGCTTATTATTGACAAAAAAATATTGTTATGTAGATTCTAATCAAACTCAAATGAAGACACAACCTATACATATCGGACTAATTCTCTCCAAACTGGTAATTGTCGGAGAGGGTCAAATTACTTCAATTCTTATAGTCTACTTTCAATTTCAAGGGATGAGTTCAACCCATGTAGAATTTCCACTATTGTCTTGAAAATTATTAACAATTTGAAAGCCACTATTACGAAAACTAGTGAAAATCATATGTAACCTACTCTCATTCATTAAATTTGGAAAAAATATTAAAGGTTGGAGTAATTGGACCCCCTCCAATAGGGATGCAACAAAAAAAAAGAAAGCCTCTAGGTCCGTATCCAAAAATATCCGAATATATATATTGGTCACAATTGCTGTTAGTTCAATCAGGATTTACAATTGAATTTGATGATCAAGAGATCTAATGTTAGTTTTTCATATATAACGAGCATACCAATAAACTCTCTTGTATCATATGAACTATATATTTTTTAATAGTATCTAGTTTTCTTATGTTCATAGTCACATGTATATCCATAGAGAATAGCTTTGTGCATATATACATATCTGTATTTGTTGATGTTAGTTATCTAACAGAAAATTATATGTAGATTATATGGGTGTTACGGTCCTCGATCGCATTCAGATAGTTAGGCTATGAGCAGCGAATTCCATCCTGTACATGAATAACACGTAAGAGGTTGGAGGTGTAATCTCCGGTGGTTCCTCCGACGATCAAGTCAATAGAGAGCTTGAGTGGAAAAGAAGTATGGAGATAGTGTATTTTTTACCAAGAGATAGCTTACCCACAATAATAGACAACGTCTTCCTTTTATAGCAGATTCAAAGGGTAGATGGGTAACTTCGGTCGAGTCTAAGCAGGCAGCTCAATCGTCATCTACTTTATATGTGTCAGCTGTAGAGGGGTATGTGTCATCCAGGCATTTAATATGAGGGTGATAGAGTGTGCATGGTGCTAATGAGGTTCGATGAGTCATAAAGACTTTTGAGGCTGGAGAAATGGTGGTTCTGATCATTCATTTAAAGTGACGACAATCAACTCTTGGTAGGGGGTCTGAGGATACACTGCCTTTCAACTCGGCTTCACAAGAGGCTTGATAAATGATGCCTTTTATTCCAATATTACGATTGGTCCGCTAAGTACTGTCTTTTAAGTTGGCCTCAAAGTTTGTTGGTCTCGCCTCGTGGAGTGAAAGGAAGTGGGGTCAACTTGAATGGTGAGTTGAGTGAGGACACCTTTCAACTCGGCTCAGGTCCAGGAAGGGTTGAGTGCCGAAGTTGCTGAATCGTCCTTCCCATAGTTTAGCTGATTAGGTACTTAAGGTGGGACACATGTTGACTTTTCATTGAGGACTAATACTTAGCTTTTTTGTAGGATATAATACTAGCCCCTTTCGCTCAAACTTGGTTGGTCGAGTCTGAGTGAAATTGAACAATCAATTGTTAGGATATCCGAGGCGCATTTATGTGGAAAGCGATGGACCATTACTGATGTGATGTTCTGACATCACGGGAGATTGTACGCTGGCATCGCCTTGTTTCATGAGCACAGATGGTGTTTCAAACTAAAACGTAGAGCTTCGATTCCTGAGCGGTCATTTCAACTTTCAAAGTTAATCTCAGCCATCTGTCAATAATTGAGTTAACTGCTCTGACCTTGACATATATCTGTCTTCGAGCCTATAAATACTAGTTCTGCTGAAGTTCTTTGTTTATGAGTTTTCTAAACCCGAGAATTGTTCAAACTTCGAGCGATTTTCAATCAATCTCTGATGAACTTTTCTCACGATGGCTGCTTCTACCGATGTTTCTTGTAGCCAAGGATCAAACACGATAGCATTATCGCTCCTATCTACCTCAAGCATATGGAGTATAGACTCTGTTTGCCACTCCACCCCTTTCTCCATTGCACCATTAAGGCTCTAGGGGTCACACCTTCACAAATTAAGCCTAACTCCATCGTCACACTGGTTAGCCTCGTGGTGATATGCTATAGAGTTAGAATTAAGCTGACCCCTCGCATGCTCGGCTACCTTCTCAGTGTTAAGGTGGGGAAGAAGGAGGGTCATTGTTTTTTCAGACCCTGGGTGTCTTCAAAGTCATCTCCAATGCTTTTGAGTCGAATAAAGACTAGAAGGAGATGTTTACGTGGGTCATCGAAGCCAACCCTATTTTCTCTCGCTTGGCTTGGACCGAGATTAAAAAAGATGTTCTGAGGCTAGGTTTCCTTATAGTCGAGGAAAAGCAAGGGCTCGAGAAGATTTGGGCCTACTATGGGTCTCAAAGGATAGAGAATCTGTTTGACCCAGGTGCTCTGCGGGTAGTTGGCATCTCCAGAGTCATACTAATTGAAGAGTATAAGATCTGAGTTGCAGTCTTGTCTTTGCCATTGAAGGAGTTGGACAAGCCGGGGTCTTCAATCAGGCCCTAAAAATGATTTAAGGTTTGAGTTGTCCCCAGTGGAGGCCGAAGAGGTAGTAGTGAATGTTGCAAAGATTACATCTTGGCAGGCTGGACTGAGTGCATCCACTACTCAGGCCGAGAATTTTGAGGAGAAGATGAGATGGCTGTGGAAAGTAAGTGGCCAAGATCCCTCCGGAAGTGCTGAGCTAACCTGACCTAGGGAGGGGAGTGCAGCAGAGGTGGTCACTCCTGCCCCTGCTCAAGAAGTTGGCTAATATCTCTCCGCTCCTTCTCCAGGCATCCCTCCAATCGATCTGGTCGATGATATCATGGTCATCGATGAGGAGTCCCCCGCTAATGCTGATGGGGTGAAATGGGGGCACACCAGCCTGTCGAGGCCCACGCTCAGGTCGAGGAGGAGACGACCCAGTCTCCTCCAGCCGAGTTGGCCCATCAGCAGGGCAATGAGTCAGCAATGACTAAGGCATCTCCTACTCCTAAGGTTCGCATTGGGTGTCCCTTCCCCTACCGTATTGATGAGCTCGAGCCAGACGTGTGGAGAGAGCTAAGGATGATAATGATGGGATCATATAGGGAAGGCCCTCGGTAGGATAGAGAGCCATATGAGGTTCTCAGATTCACTCCTAGATAGCATCTTGACAGGAGAAGGTTCATCCTTGAATCTTAGATCGCAAAATCTTAAGCTCTGGAGCAGTTCTATCTCTCTCGGGATGATGAGATCCTCTCAGGTATGCTAGACGTTGGCCTTCACTAGGTCTTCAAAGGCTATTTGCTGCAAAGTGCATTGGTTGAGCAGGAGCTATTTTCTCAGCTTGCGCATGTGTGAGGCCTCCACTTCGAGCTCTAGGAAGGATTGAAGGTCGAGAAGGTGGCTCCCAAGGAGGCTGAGGTAATAGCCACTACTAAGGAGGCCGAGATAGTTTACTAGAGGCAGAGTAATGGCAAGGGACAACAAGAGGTGGAGATGCGGGAGGATATGTTCAAAGCGCTTCAGACGCACAATATAAAAAAGTTAGCCATGATAAAAAAACTCAAGGAAGACATCGGTTATCTTGAGCATAAGCTCCATGAACGGGATGACACAGTGAAATATTTGAGGGATAAGATCAAGGTCAAGAGGTGAGAGAGTAGTGTTGCTTTCAAGCGGGCTCAGCTGACTCACTAACATACTAAGACCCTTCAAGACTAGCTTAAGAAGGAGGTGGAGGCTCATGAGAATCTATGGAAGGAGGTGGCCCGAATAGCCCTAGAGGCAGAGAGACAACAAGAGTCATCTCTCGCCAAAGTGCAAGCACTGTAGGGTCACCTCAATCATCTCAAGTTCGAGGCCTACCAAGTGGAAGTTGTATAGAAATACTACAATAGCACTCTTGGAAAGTGGAGGTGGCCTTAGCTTGTAAAGACAGCTTCGATTTCCCTATGGCGCAGATTCCTCAACAGCTCAAACTTAATCCCGATCGCTTCCACTATCCCTCTCGTGATGCCAGTTACCTTGAAGCCCTTTGGGAGATAGAGATGGGGGGGGGGGCCGGGGCTGGTATTGGATGCCAACAATAGGGATGAGGAAGTGAGGACCTAGATGCGGACTCTGCTCAAGACAGTTGGGTAGCCTGGAGATGATAAGGATGAAGAGGTTGGGTCTGAGTGCTAGTCGACTCCTCAGCTGAGTCCTACTACTGCTGCTCCTCCATATCCGACTTCAGCTCCTAGGCCCAGTGTTGCACCTACTTCAAGCCCCACTCCTGCTTCGAGTCGGGTCCCTTAAGAGCTTTATGCATCTCTTTTGTTGTTTTTTTGGCATCTTTCTAATGTAAAATACTGCTGTAAATATTTTGATATATGAATAAAAGATATATTCTTGTCTACTAGATCTATGTCCATTTACTGCCTATGTTTTTGTGTTCATCTATAATTTACCTCTTTTTGAGATATGTAGTTGAGATGAGTCAGCTTCATGCCTTGGTTTTATTATGAGAGGATACCAATGTCTTATGGGTTGAAGTCAATCAAGTTGATGGTGTGCCTTAGTTTTATCCTGAATGGGTACCAAGGTCTTTCTAGTCAAAGTCGACCGTGTCGATAGCGTGCCTTAGTTTTATCTCAAAAGGGTATCAAGGTCACTAGAGCTAAAGTCGACCATTTCGATAGTGTGCCTTAGTTTTTATCGCGAATTGGTACCAAGATCTTTCGAGCAGAAGTCGACCGTGTCGATGGTATTCCTTGGTTTTCCAAGGTCTTTCAAACTAAAGTTGACCGTGTCGATGACGTGCCTTGGTTTTATCCTAAATGAGTACCAAGGTCTTTCGAATTGAAGTCGACTGTGTTGATGGCGTGCCTTAGTTTTATCCTAAATGTATACCAAGGTTTTTTGAGATAAAGTCAATCGTGTCGATGGTGTGTCTTGTTTTATTCCAAATGGGTACCAAGGTCTTTAGAGCTGAAGTTGGCTATGTTAATGGCATACCTTGGTTTTATCCCGAATGGGTACCAACGTCTTTCAAGTCATGCCTCGAGTGTCTACGAGGTCTTATAGGTACTACAAAGGCATACCACAATAAAATTATTAAAAAACAAAAAAAATTATATCACATGAGAGTCTTACAGTCAAAATTACTAAAAGTATTTCTTAAGATGCTCTATATTCTAAGGATACTGTAAGATTCTTCCTTCAGAGTTTCTCATTTGATAAGTGCCGGGATATACTTCCTCAATGACCGTATATGGTCCTTACTAGTTGGCAGCCAATTTGCCATGCTCAGTGTCTCTGTCAAAAACTGAAGGACGAGATCGCTAATGTTAAATCTTAAGAGCCAGACCTTGTTGTTGTAGTGCCAGGCAATGCGCTACTGATTGATGACTTGTGACTGGAGGGATTTTTCTTGAATTCATCAATAAGGTTGAATCCGACTCAAAGCCTAGTAGAATTCAAATCTTCATCAAAGTGTTGTAGTCTGATTGTTAGCATGCTGGCTTCTATAGGGACAATCGCCTCGTCTCCATATGCTAGCCTGAAGGAAGTCTCTCCCGTGGAATTTTTGTGAGTGGTACGGTAAGACCACAAAATTCCAGGTAACTCTTTAACCCAATTTCCAACTACTGTGTCTATTTTCTTCTTCAAATTTTGGAGTATGCATTTGTTTGTGGCTTCTGCAAGCCCATTGCATTTTGTGTGTGCCACGGAAGTGAAGTTGAGTTGTATCTTCCATTCTTCACAAACACATCGGAAGCCTCTGCTGTTGAATTAGGTGTCGTTGTTGGTGATGAATGAAAAGAAAACTCTAAATCTACAGATAATTGATTTCCACACAAAATTGGTGATATTGCTTTTGCCAAATTTGGCCAATGGTCCAACTTCACACCATTTTGTGAAGTAGTTAATGGCAACGATGAAAAACTTCCATTGTCCAGAAGTTATCAAGAGAGGCCCCGATAAATCCAGTCCCTATTGAGCAAATAGAATTGGACTCATGATAGGGGTGACCTCAGTGGCAGAGGCCCATGGCACATTTGAGAAGAATTAATAGATTGTGCATCTGGAGACGAGTCTTTTAGACTCGGCTAAGATGGTAGGCCAGTAATAGCTATAGCTGATCACCTTATGGGTGAAAGTTCTTGCTCCTGGATGATTTTCACAAGTTCCTTCATGCATTTCTCTCAAAACATAGCTGCTTTTTATTGGCCGGAGACATTGGAGATTGGGCCCCACACTACTACTGGAGTATGATAATCGATAAAGCTGGTCATCAATCAGAAGATATCTTCGAGCATTTTTTTGGAGACTTATCGCTTCAGTAGCATTCTCTGGTGACATCCCCTTGTTAGGTACTGAATGAGTGAATCCATCTAGCCGGGTTCCATAGAGGTCTTAACCTATATGATTGAGTCTGTTAAAGCTTCTATGATGCTAAGGTTCTTGAGGGTGTCTGTGTACACAGGTCCTTGACTATTCCCTAAGCTGGACAACACAGGTTTGAATAAAGTGTCTGCCCAAGTGTTGAGGGTGCAGGGGATTTGGGCGATCCTAAAATCTTTGAACTTGCTCAATAGCTCTTTTATTGCTTTTAGGTATAAGACCATCCTCGATTCTTTGGCTACATAATATCCTTTTAATTGGTAGATGACAAGTTAGGAGTTGGCCATGATGTAGATAAGCTCGGCCTTGACTGCTAAGGTAGCTCGGAGACCTGCTAAGAGTGCTTCGTACTCGGTCTCTTTGTTTGAGGCTGAGAATTCAAAATCAATGTAGTGCTTATACGTGGATCCCTCGGTGCCACGTAGGACTACTCGAGCTTCACTGCCTCCTTCTCTTGAGGATCCATCCAACTTTAATAACCACCATAAGGATAATTCAGGCAAATCATGCTCGGGAGTGTGGCACTTCCGAGAGGGAGGTTCCTTAGTTGTCTTAGGAGTTGAAGACTTAGGTAGGGGAGCCCATACAAGCAGAGGTGGCTTGTTATCAGCTATGGATGGCTCTATTAAGAAGTCAGCCAAGGCTTGGACTTTAATAGTCATCTTGGGCTCAAATTTCACATTATATTCACTGAGCATGATTGACTAGTTGATCATCATCCCTAAAGTGGTAGGACTACCAAGTGTGTTTTATAATGGCATATTTGTCTGCACCATCACGGTATGTGTGTAAAAGTAGGAGCCAAGCCTTCTAGCTGTAATTATGAGAGTGAAGGAGGCCTTCTTGATAAGAGTGTAGATGAGTTTGATCGCCTTCAAAATTTAGCTGACCTAATATATTAGCTTCTGGGTATTGCTCTTCTCTTGGACCAGGTGGAGCTAATTGCTTCGTGGGAGATGGCTAAGTAAAAATACAAGATTTCTCCTTTCCTAGGTCAGCTCAATAGAGATTTGGTATTCAAGTATCTCTTGAGGTCATTGAAGGCCTCATTATATTTTGCGGTCCAGCTGAGCCTTCCTTCAACTCCTTGCTCCCTCTCAAAGCTTTGAAGAATGTGAGGCTCTTCTCAACAGATTTTGAAAGGAAGCGACCTAATACCACAATCTTACCGTTCAGCTTCTGAATGTCCTTCAAAGTACGAAGCTCAGATTACCTGCTCTATGGCAGTTTTATCTTGGGGTTTGATCTAAATGCCCCATTAGGTAACCATTAAAAGGAATTTGCCTGATTGCACCTAAAAAGCACATTTTGCTAGAATGATCTTCATGCGGTAGTGTCGTAGGATAAAGAAGGTCTCTTTAAGATCCGACACATAGGATGATGCTTGCTTTGACTTCATGAGGATGTTGTCTACATACGCCTCCACATTGTAGCCGATCTGGTGCTTGAATATCTTGTTGACCAACCTCTAATAGGTGAACCCTGCATTCTTAAGACCGAAGGCATCACCTTATAATAGTAAGTTCCTGAGTCTGTAATGAATGAGGTCTTCTCTTGGTCATGCTCCGCCATTAGGATCTAGTTGTATCTAGAGAAGGTGTCCATAAAACTAAGTAGTTCATGGCCCATGCTCTCATCTACCAATTGATCGATCCTTGGTAGGGGTTAGTTGTCCTTTGGACAAGCCTTGTTTAGGTTGGTGAAGTCCATGTACATCCTCCACTTGCAAGAGATATCTTGACTAGCACCACATTAGATAGCTATTCCGTGTACTACACTTCTCTGATGGCACTGACTCTAAGAAGTCAATTCACTTCATTTGTGGCTCCCTTCTGCCTCTCAGGGCTAATATGTCTCTTCTTTTGTCGAACCGGCTTGCAATGTTGGTCGACTGAGAGCTCATGGCTCACTACTTTGGGGGAATTCTCGGCATGCCTTTGGGTCCCCATGCAAACACATCTGCATTCTCATGCAAGAATGCGATCATAACTCCCCATTGAGGCTAAACAAGGTTTGATCCAATCTTGACCTTCCTTGACCTATCTAGGTCGATTAGTACTTCTTACAGTTCTTTCACTGGAGTTGTCCACTCCTGCTCTAGCTCTTTCTTCATCTGAAGATGCATCTTCTCAATTAGCAGGGTCTCTAACACTCCTTTCCCTTTCATCGAGAGTAGATAGTAGGATCTAGCTTCTCAATAGTTGCTCTTGATCAAACCAAATCCTTCTATGGTTAGAAACTTCATCATCTAGTTGTAAGTGGACAAGAGGGAAGTTCTTCCAAGAATAACATTATAGGTGGACTTGATGTCTATCACCAAAAACTGGGTTTCGATAGTGGATTGGCAAGCATACTCACTGACTTTTGAGGGTAGAGTGATCATCTCTTCTTGTAGGAGTGAATGTCCTGTGAATCTTATAGGCATTAAAAATTGCCTATAGGTTCCCGCACGTAGCTCGAGATGGAGAAAAAATAATAAACATCATTATCCAAGTCAACAAGTATTATCTCATATTGTAAGGAAGCTAACAAGCACATGAAGCGAGTTGACGAAACATACGAGTTAACGGGATAGCAAAATAGCGAAGAAACGACTCGATCGAGAGTTTCATTTCACCAACAAAAGGCGAACCACCACTCATGTCTCATTCACTCTATGTGTGTTTCGCTTAGAAGAGGTTGTAGATCTCTTCTCTAGCTTTCCAATACATCTTGAATCATGTTATTCCGAGATCGGAAGGGAGAATTAGAGACGAAACAATCAAAAAGAACCAAATGATGTTTCAGCCAAGGCGGAGACACCCTTCGTGTCTCGGCCAAGGCTGAGACACCAATGGTGCCTCACACCTAGAAAGGCTATTTTTGCTCGTATAACCTCCCAAAAACTTGTTTTTTGATAAGATTTCAGGTTTTCTTCAGTCCAGAGCCTCCCCAACTGATTTGAGGTTATCTTTGAACGTGGTTAAGTGGTTTCAACTGAGGATAAGGTTAAATCGTTTGTTCTTATCCAAAAATAGAGCTTCTGAAGCCTATTAATATAACCCTAGGGCCTTCATTCATGAGGGTTGGGAATTTCGGAGCAACGACGAAGCCCTGTTGAATTGGAGAGTGAGGAGCATGAATTTTAGAAAGGATGAAGCAAGTTCTTGGTGAGTTCTTCGATAAAAAGGCGGAGAGTTCGATAGATTTGTAGCCGCTCTAGCCTCGTTCATCCACTCCCCTCGAGATTGCACCATTGCTGTGATCTTGAGAAGATTGTTTATCTCACTGTTGTTGAGATATTCACTTCAATTTATTATCTCCTTCCCGAGGTAATAAAATCAATTGGATCTGATCATTTAGTGGTCCATAGATAAACCCTAGCACCGGCAAAGATCCCACGCAAGAAGAAGACCGATAAACGATCTCTCTGCATGTGTTTTAAAGAAAGTTGTAATCTTTTAATCTTTTTTGGTGTGTGGAGAGATCTTATAAAAAGATTCTTCCTTTTGAACTTATTGGAACGACTAAAGTTGTAATGAGTCTCGCAATAAATAAACCAACTTTCGACGTGAACACGCTGACGACCACAGTGGGAGCTAACATTCTCACTACTGAGGCTGTCGTGCCATAGCCAGTGATCAAGATCCCTACAGATGAAGAGGTCTAATATGAGTTTGACTATCAAAAGTTCAAGGAGTACGTCTCCTCCTCCTCCTCTAGATCTTTCTCTCCTTACAAGCACAGGAAGACCACTTTCCTGAAGAAGGTTCATTGGTCTTCAGCTCTAAAGGCCCAGGGTGTCGATCTTCACCTAATTACTATTGAAGACTCCTCTCCGACATCAAAGGAAGTTGGATCCAATGCTCGCGACAACTCCTCACAAGTCAAGGAGTTTCCTATTGAAAGCGCACTAATTCTGACAAAGAGGGCTTGTCAGAGGCGACACCAACGTCTTGCCCATCAGTTCACCAAAGTTCTAGGGTAGGTGGATGGACTCCGCTATCAAGCATACTTAGGATTCAGAAGGTGCCAAACCACTAAGCCATCGCCATAGCAAGCAATGGGTTCCTCCTCCCAACTATCAATTAACAAATGAGTTCTTGTCAAATGAACTCGTTATACTCTTGAGGAGCACATCCAGAGCACTGTGCACTTCTTGCGCATGTATGGATCCTTGTGCAAAAGGCATAAGAGCTACAAAAGGAAGAGGTGGTCAAGGAATCACCAAAATCTAAGCAAGTTTGGGTTCCAAAGGCCAAAACAACACCAAAAACAGCATCGAAAGCAGCCAAGACGTCTCCACTTGGGGAGAGACACCAATCGTGTCTCTCATTTAATGCCAGCTCCAAGGTTGCTTCCCAGCCTCTATCAACTTCTAATCCCACTCTTGTTTCTCCTCTATCTCCAATGAAGCCTAACGGTAGCATGGATCTATCCAAATTTAGAATTCCGTTGAAGGATTGCCTGGGTCCTCTATACAAAGATCGAGGCAAAACTCCTGTCAAAGAATGCTTGGATCGGTGAACAAATCCTGAGAAACTCTTCAGACTAGGGGTCCTATACGTCCTCCCAACAAACTAATTCTAGTAACTGCATGCTTAGGGGTGCGTGTGGAAGATCAGGAGCCCGTTAAGATTCCACCATTGCCAAGGTACGATTCCAAACGAGTGGCTCTTGTAAACGCCAACAAGGCATTACCTATTCAGAAGAAAACGCGTCTGTTAAACGATAACGTTATACCTGGAGACTCAAACCAACAGCTGATAAGTTGCTTCGACCACAACATCAATGAGTTGTACTATCGGACTGGGGGTACGAATAAATCTCGAAACAGAAGTACACCAGGATTAGACTCTCACTGTCATTGTGAGAGGTTAATTAAGATAGTATTATCAGAGTGTAGTTATCCCAAGACGGCTCTATGGAGGGTCTCGATATTCAAAAGAATCTCCACCGAAGTGTCCAAATCTAAATCAAGATGCTTCTACAAGTAGAAATCTGCCAGTCATGATGACGAGCTTCCAGAAGTTACCATCAACGTGGCCGATAAGGGAAAGTCAACAAGGCGTTTCAGCCCTGACTCTTTCATAGAGGCATCTCAGCGCATCGCTTGGTTACGGTCAAGAACTAGAAGACCTAGGTCAAATAAAGGCCATTACTCAGATGATGAAACGTCAGATGTCAACTCTACTATCGTTACTGGCGATACGGTATCGAGCACAGGACAATCCAGTGAAGCGTTCATGATCAACGCCGAACAAATGGCTAAAATCCTTGAAGATGTCCTAGCCAAGCAGAAAGAGAATTTCAAATTTGAGATGGAAATGATTATTCAATGGATAAGGGAAATGCATGGCTAACAGATTCAAGCCTTATCAAATCAGCATGGTGAATCCAGTCGTCCAACACTACTAATTAGGTAGATAATGATTCGGAAGCGGATGAAAATCTCAATGCTGATACCCCTCTTGGTTACCAAAATGCTGGGGGTGGTCCCAGTAAGGATAACAACGCTGGGGGTGGTCCAGTTGTTCCTTCTAGGAATCGTTCGAAGAAAAATACAAGCGAGGATGAGAAAATAAAAGATCTGGAGAGCAAGATCAACGCATTGATGTTTGCTCAAGAGGTAAAGAAGATAGACATCACATGTCCTTATCTGAGAGAGTGGGAGTCGATTCCGTATCCGGTGAAGTTCAACTTAATCAACATCACGCCGTTCGACGGAAGAGGTTCACCTATTCAGCACTTGATTTACTTCAAGTCTCACCTGGGTTTGATCTCCGGTAACAAACCATTGATGGTCTGGTCATTCGTCGGCACCCTACGCGGAGCTGCCTTCGATTAGTACCGCCATCTCAAGCTAGAAAGTATTAACAACTGGGATGATATGGAGAGCATGTTTCTCACCAACTTTTTTGATGATGATACTGAGGTGTCAATCGGAACACTGTTTGATGAGAAGTAAAAAGATGAAGAATCGATCGAGAACTACGTCAAGCACTTTTGAAATAAGATGATGAACTGCCGAGATCCGGTCACAGAGGAATTCATCCTCCAAATATGTCACAACAATCTTTTTTGGATATGCTGGATGCTATGAGCGTAGCACCATCCAAGACTTGGAAAGAATTGAAGGTGCGCGGAGAAGGTGATTTTAAGAGATTATTAGAATTGGTTCTTATGTTTTGTGCTTAACAAAAATAGGATTAAAGAATAAGTGTGATTATGGAGAGAGATATGATAAGTGATTGTTTTGAATATATGCAACTGATAATAAATTGAATTTTAGAGGAGAGAAGAAAGAATCAAAGAATAAAATAAAAAGCAAGAAAGAGAAAAATTAAGAAAACAAAAGATGGAGGGTTTAATTAAAGATATGAGAAATCTAGAATTGAAACCACTAGCTAATCTTAATTATTAAATACAAACTATTCTCTTTTTGTCATATTTCAATTTAGATTTATTAAGTATAGACTATCAAACCAATTAAGAAAAGTATAACCTATCAAATTATCATCTAAGTCAAAATAAAAAATCATGATAAGAACAACAACAAGATAGTAATCCTAGAATTCATAAGTATAACCTATCAAACCATTTAAGATAATCATAGATTATCAAATTCTTCTTCTATCAATTAGTTCTCTAGTTGATTATCCTAAAGATGATCATTTTAAGTGCAAGAGAATATTTTGTAAAACATAAAGAAAATTAGACTAGTTTCATACAATTCTAAGATTCCTACAAGAATTAATTTCACATCCTAAGAAATAAAAGCAAGAAATTAATTAAAGAGAATAAGAACTAATTACAAAAGAAAAAAAAAGAAAAACTATACTATGAACAAGAAATAAACCTAACTACATTGCAAAAGAAATAAAGATACAAAAAATAAATCTACTCTACAAATTAAAGTACAAAAAGAAATAAAAAGACAAGAAAATAAATCTACTCTACAAGACATGAATGTAAATCTAAACTAATAAGCAATAAGAAAGGAAAAAAAAGCAAACCTTCAAATTGCTCTTCATCTCCATCTTCATCATCCAACAAAGAGAAAAAAAGAAAAATTTAAAGTGGAGAAATTTTTTTTATTAATTGTAACAAAAGTTACAAATTTAGAAGGTCTTCTCAATTAAGAGTAACCCTTTTTCCAAATGGAGTTACAAAATTTTTCACACCTCTAACCCCTCACTTTTTACCCTTATTTATAGTAAACATCAGTGAATGAGAGTCATTGGATTAAAACCTTATCCAAAAACAATAAATTTCAGCCTTAGATTTGTAACAGAATGCCGTAGGTATCGATACCAGCATCGATAGGCGTATCGATGTTGGCATCGATACGGGCATCGATGCTAGCATCGATGCCCCTATCGATGCTGGCATCGATATGAAGTTCTCTCCTTTTTCAGCCCACAGCTTCTTCTTCTTTCTGGCTTTTGGGCTTGGGCTTTTGGCATTTGGCATTTTTCTTCTTTTAGCTTTGGGCTTTTGGACAATTTGGCATTTCTTCTTTTTGGCTTTGGGCTTTGGCATTTCTTCATTAAATCAAGGGGCCTTTGTTGAGAGATGGGAGTTTGAGATTTATTCTTCATTAACCTTCTATTAAAAGATAAAAATAATTATTAGTGATATATTTATTCATAGAAAATAGATAATAAGGGTATAAAATTATAATAAAATATGATTATCAACTTTGAAAGATTTGAAGGTGCGCGGGGAGCAAGCCGAACGTTTCCTTAAAAGGAAGAAGGTTGAAAGTGGTCAACTAACGACTAATACCCTAAAGCAGAACTTCGTCCCTCGTGATAAAGGGAAGGCGCAAGTAAATGTAGTGGATGCCAACCAGACCTTCCAGCTACACCCGCAACAGCAACGACAGCCATAACAACAGGCGCCAAAACAACAATCACCTCAGTAGCAGCAACGACCACAAAGGTAGTAGAAGACTTCTGAGCTAAAATTCCCGAAGGAATACTCTTTCAAAGAAGATGAGGTCCTTAGTATCTTCAAGTACCTATTGGAGAACAATAAGATCAAGCTACCCCCAAACACCTATCACGAAGGAGCTAAGAAGACTACAGATCCAAAATATTGTGCATTCTATAGAGTGGTTCATCATCCCACCAAGACATGTTATGCGCTCAGAGACAAAATCCAAATCTTAACTGATGTCAGGATTATCACGGCAAAGCAACCCAAGGAAAAGAAGGTGGGTGTGAACGCAGTGAGCATTAGCTTCAACTTTGTCCCTCTCACGTGGTTTCAACTACAACCCGTGACGAAAGTAGAGATGAAGACTGTTAATGAAGATCCTCGCAAGCAATGCCAGAAAGGCCTAGTGCCACACACGGCCTCCAACGGTGAAATTCTTTGGGTTCATCCTGATTTACTTCAAGATGAGCAATGCACATGGTCTTCTTCCAAGAAGAAATCCAAATCTATGGGAGAAGAAAAATCTTATCGTGCTACCATAGTGATTCTGGAGGAAGATGACGAAATGATCCCCACCTTCCTACTTTCTAATGATGAGCATGAAGCTTTCGCTACTAGTAGAGAACCGACCTTTACCACTAGAAGTGGGAACGAGTATCTGTTCAACTATCCTAAAGTGGCTGATGAATTAGCTGAGTAGGGGGTGGTTTCAACCACTACCAAACCTTCTGAAGAAAGGTGGCTGCAGCTAAGCAGAAGGATAAAGAATCCCAGCATCAAGAGGTTCAGAACCTGAAACAGTCTTGATTCAATCATCCAATTAGGAGATACAAACCGGAAAGTTCGAACATTCCATACCGTTTTGATGTTATGGTCCAATTGGCTAATATCCAAGCGAGGATAACTATATACGTGTTATTGCATTTATCTAAAGACACCAGGGAGGTACTGTAAGAAGCCTTGGCCAATTCAGATGTGTTCCTCACTCAGATCAAGCTGATCCCTAAATACCCAGAGTCATCAGCTCAACATTGCAACCTCATAGCTAAATAATTCCCGTGCATCACTTTCACTAAGGAGGACATGCAAGTAAGAAATTTGAAGCATGACAGACCTTTGTATTTCACCGGATACATTGGCTCTAACATTGTCAATCAGATCCAAGTCGATCCGGGGTTCGCTGTCAGCATTATGCCACTCCGATTGATGTACAATCTCAAAATCTCTGCTAGCAAGTTGGCATCAACAGACACTATTATCTATGGATTTAACACTAGTGGGTCTAGACCTTTGGGTAAAATCTGAGTGAAGTGGTAACTCGGAGATTTAAAATGGAAGGTTACGTGCTATGTGATCGATGCAGAGACCTCTTATAACTTACTATTAGATCAACCCTGGATCCTTGGTAATATTATAGTCTCTTCCACCCTCCATCAATGTCTAAAATATATAGATGCTAATATCGAGATCAAGATGATGGTTGCGAATAAGCAATCGTTTAAGGGATTGAATAACTATTTCACCGATTCTCTTCTTTATGATGCTGAATCTGATACTAAACCATCGGCTCAAGGTATATATAGCGTAGAAGAAGCTGATACCGAAGCTGGGCTTGATTACGATGGTGGTTTTGTATTGAATGATATTGTACCCTTTGTAATCAATCTTGATGGTGGAGAATCATCAGACGATAGTTGTAATTGGCAACTTGCCGAAACTAAAATAAATAACGATTTAGAGTACTCACCTTCTCTTAATATAGTAATGAAGGGATTATACAATGACCCCGACTTACACATGCCGCTCTATTCATCTTGCGTGACAAAGAAGCATATACAAGACTTATTCGGGATGACCCTGGTTATTCCTGTCAAGGAAAAAGGTCAAAAGGAGATAATTTACAGTAAAGGGGAGATATCTTCACTACCAGACCATTTTTTGAGGGATAATAGCGACGATGAAAAGACAGGTCCTCACTTGTCTAAATACACCTCCGAAGTGCGTAACCTCATGGAAAAATAGGGATACAATCTCACACTTGGGGATGGACTTTGCTTTGGTCGAGGTTCTTTAGTTCCAACTAAGGCTGCTTATGTATCAAAGGGGAAACTTGATAAGTATTATGCGTACAGAAGAGGTCTAGGCTATGTCTCTTCATCTGAAGACGAATGCTGCTGGCAAATCGTTGACCAGGTAGTAAATAAAAATAGGTACTCGTCCGATTCTTCAAATTGAGACTCTGACGTCAGCATTGGAGAAATGTTCAAAGGCCTGATGTTGAAATAGCCACGATCGATCCCGCCATAATGAAGGAAGATGATCAATTACCAAGTTGGGAAGATCCTTGGATCCATCACCTGAATATCCAATATGGTGCAAAGAAATCCTCCCACCGAAGACAAAGTGGTCCAAGTGAACATGGGCGACGAAGCGAATCCGAAGCCCATATTCGTCAGCGACGGCCTCCCACCGGAAGATAAGGAGGAGTTGGTTGCCCTCATCAGAGAGTACATCGACGTCTTTGCCTGGAATTACAAAGATATGCCAGGACTTGACCCAAACGTGGCGATGTACCACCTTAACATCAAACCAGATGTTAAACCTATCAAGCAACAACAATGACGGTTTCGTCCGTAGATTATGGAGGTAATCAAAACTAAAGTCAAAAAGTTAATTGATTTATGCTTCATCTGGGAAGAGCAACATCCCGATTGGCTTGCGAACATCATTCCGATTCTGAAGAAGAATAGAAAAATCAGGATCTGTATCAATTTCAGAGACTTGAATACCGCCTACCTGAAAGACGCCTTTCCTCTCCATATCACGGATGTCATCATTGACAACACATGTGGATTTGAGATAATGTCCTTCATGGATAGGTTCTCAGGATACAATCAAATCAAGATGTATTCAGATGATGAAAAACATACTATGTTCAGAATGCCCCTCGGTGCCTTCTGCTACATGGCCATGCCCTTTGGCTTGAAGAACGTAGATATCACATACCAATGAGCAATGATGAAGAGTTTCTAAGAATACCTCCGGAAGATCGTCGAGTGATACGTTGATGATCTGGTTATTAAAATCCATAACAAAGATGACCATATTAAGGACTTGAGGACAATGTTCGATCTCATGCAGAGTCACCAATTAAAGATGGATCCTACCAAATCTTTCCTTGGAATGTCCAGCGGCAAATTTTTCAGATTCGTTGTCACCATGAAGGGCATTCATATTGATCCCGACAAAGTGAAGGTGATCCATGAATTGCAACCCCCAAGAAACCTTAAAAAACTTAGGGGACTACAAGGGCGACTCGCTCAGATTCGGCGATTCATATCGAACCTAATCGGGAAATGCCAACCATTCTCAAAGCTTACAAAGAAGGACATATCTTTTATCTAGGACGACGCCTGTCAAAAGGCATTTGAAGATATCAAAGTATATCTCTCAAATCCTCCTATTCTCGTAGCACCAAAGTCAGATAAACCGTTCTTGATTTACATCAAAGTGATGAACCACTCGTTAAGTGGTTTACTTGCACAAGACGATGACAATGGTCATGAGCAGACAATATATTACCTAAGTCAAACTTTGGTGGGGACCGAATCTCGGTACCCAATGATCGAGAAGGAATGCCTCGTTTTGGTGATCGCCATCCAAAATATGCAGCACTATCTCGTTGGACAGACGATTTACGTCATCTCTAATGTTAACCCAGTCTGGGTATTCATGACACAACCAACCTCCATGAATTAGCGTCTAGCAAAATGGGCCTTATTCTTATCCTAATACGACCATTACAACTTTCTTATCCTAAAATGTCCTCTATTTGATTCATAGTTCAAGAAGCTCTAACCAAGCAGAAATATGAATTTGAAGTTGAGATGAGGTTGGCCATGCAGCAAATAAGGGAGTTGAGGCTCAAAGGTTTCACTACTTGAATATCCAAATGTAGATTAAGTCATCAAGGCGGATGCACCCCTCGGTAACACTGGGGGTGGTTTAATTACAACCCTCAATAACACTGAGGGTGGCTTGATTACTCCTCCTCAACATCGCTCAAGTAGAAATGAAGGTGAGGACAAGAAGCGGAAGGATGGAGAGTCAGTCACCACCTCCACTCAACGCTTTCTCAAAAGAAAGGAGGCTGAGAGAAGCCAACCGATAACGGTTGTGGCTACTATTGATCAAACATTACAACAACAATCACCACAACTATCACCTCAAACGTAACGGTACCCTTTCAAAGATGATAAAATTCTAGCCGTCTTCGAGTATCTCCCGAACAACAACAAAATCAAGTTGTCACCTATTACAAATCAGGAGGAAGCCAAAAAAAGTTCAGACCCAAAATACTGTGCGTATCACAGGAGGGTCATTCATCCCACTAAGGCTTGCTTCGTACTTAAAAATAGAATTCGAGCCTTGGTTGAGGCCAGTGTCATAATGACAGAACAAACCAAATGAGACCGACAAACACTCCGAAAAGTATATGAGTATAAACTGCTTCTTTCGAAACTCCAACGGGTATATGAGTATAAATTATTTCCACTGTATCTAACAGGAAGTTCCTAGAGAATATTATACATTATATTCTTAAGGATAACCCGACATTAATAAAAGAGTTGGAAATAGAACAACCCGCTGCTCATTAGACTCAGTTTTGCCAAAGAACTGGAGGTCAAGTATCTCAAAACTTTTGGTGATTCTCAACTAATAGTCAACCAAATGCATGGAGAGTATGAAGTTAGACACTAGAGCCTGATTCCGTACCACTAGGTGGCTATCGAGATGATAGATTCGTTTGAAGGATTTTTCATTAAGTACATCCCGCATCTCCAAAATGCATATGCAGATGCACTGGCAACATTAGCAGTATCTCTAGTACAGCCTCTCGAAACGGAACAATTGGTCACCATGAGGACTCACCAACTCTTCATACCAGAGTGCGCCGTGGGTAATAAAGAAACGCACGCGATCAGAATCAAAGTTGAACCCCGAGACTAGTATTTCCTTATTATTAATTATGTCTTGTACGGTATTTTACCAGAAGACATAAAAGAAAGAGACTCGGTCCAGCGAAGAGCACCAAGGTTTTATTATAATACGATGACCCAGACGCTGTATCATCGTGCATACGACGGTCTGCTACTCTGATGTCTTTCAACCAAAGAGGCGGAGGAAGCTCTTAAGGAAGGTAATGATGTAACCTGCGTGCGCACCAACCCGGTCTTGAACTCTACGACTGACTCAGAAGAATAGGATATTATTGGCCAATCATTGTTAAGGACTTAGTTGATTACACCCGACCATACCACGCGTGTCAAGTACATACAAATTATGTACACCAACCCCTGGAACATTTGCACCCTTCGGCCACTTCATGGCCATTTGAGACATGGGGAATGGACATTGTCGGTCCTATTTTCCCACCGTTATTTAAAGATGATCACTTCATCCTGACGATTACTGTTACTTCTCCAAGTGGGCCAAATTAATTTTGCTTAAAGAAGTGAAGATGAGTAACGTTATCGCATTCATCAAACACCACATTATCTATCGATATGGTGTTCCGAGGTGAATCATGTATGACAACGGCCTTAAGTTTGTCAGTAACGCTTTCATCAAATTCTGTGAGAAGTTCACAATTGAAGACATTTTGTCAACGATATATAATCCAGTACAAACAAATTGGCTGAGGCCTTTAACAAGATAATCATAAAGACTTTGTCGAAGTTCGTGAAAACTAACAAAGAAGACTGGGATGACAAACTTGGTGAAGCTCTCTGGGCTTATCGCATCACAGTCCACATGCCTACTGGGGCAACCCCGTATTCTATGGTATATAGGTGTGAAGCTATCCTCCCATTAGAGATTAAAATTCCATCCCTGTGTATTGCTCTAGCAACAGGGGTGACGATCGATGAACAACATCAACAACGTCTTGAAGAACTCGAGATGTTAGATGAAAAGTGCTTGAAAGCTTAGCAACAAATTTAATTTTATCAAGCCAGAATCTCCAAGGCTTTCGACAGCGGAGCTTTAAGGAAGGAGACTTGGTCCTTGTCGTTCAACGACCAATGATTCTCAATTCCAAGAAGAAGGGAAAATTCCAACCCAAATAGGAAGGATCGTTCATGATAGAAATAGTTTACTCGAACGGTGCATATCGCTTGGTCACCCAAAACGATGACAAACTTATGATACCAATAAATAGGAAGTTTCTGAAGAAGTACTATCGCTAGTACGTTTGTAATAACCTATTTAATAGAAAGTTCCTAGAGAATGCTATCAATGATATTTTTAAGGATAACCCGAGATCGGCTGATTTTCCAGGATGGAGACGAATCATTCGAATAATTCATTCTTAATCATAATAAAAATGATTAAGAACTTCCCACTATTGCTATTTATTCATTTTCAAAGATGATTAAAACCCTCCCACTGTGACTTTCCGAGCACTCTTTCATTGAGATGAGATTCAATGACCTCATTTGGCCAATCTTCCCTCACGAAACTCCCATGATGCACCTGTGGAGTGCTTGATTCACGGTCCTCCACCACAAAGTCCCTCACTGATCAAGTTAACTGACAGTGGGTCCACCAGATTTCTCTCGGTTGAGTCCATCCAAACTCCCACTGTGTCTGTGCACTTAACACTCCTACTATTAAAGTCATGACATAACACTTGAAATCTTATTCAAATGATCTGTGGTGATAGTCGAACCTCTTCATGTTAAGTCCCTGTCACTTAACACCAAAGACCCCCCACTGAGTGGTTTATACAAATCAACATTCCCATTGTTATTTGTATCACCACTCTCATCGTTTCTTGGTCAAACTTTCCTACAGTTAGAACCAAATCTAAAATTCCCTATTGATTCCTTCAATAAATGAGAGGTCCACTTTCAAAATCAGAATTCCCTTTTGATGAACGAAAGGCATCACCCAAATTGAATGATCAAATCTACAAAAGTTAGGATCGTCTCAAGCCCTCACTTGGTTAAACCTTCCCACAGTTTACACCAAAGTTAAAATTTTATCTCGATAAATGAGAAATTTGTTTTCAGATCAAGACACCAATCCTATAAAAGTTAGGGTTATCTAGATCTCTTTGATTCTCGGAGTGAAGATCCCACTTTTAGTTTTACCTTTCTGGATTCTCGAAGTGGAGATCCCACTTTGAGTTTCTTTTGCAGTAGGAGATAGAATATAAAATTTTTCCTCTCTAGCATCATCTTGATAAATGAGAAATTTGTCTTCAGATCGGGTAACCAATCCTATAAAAGTTAGGGTTATCCATATCTTGTCAATTCTTAGGGTAGAAATCTAACTTTAAGTTTCTTTTGCAAGAGATAGAATATAAAATTCTTCCTCTCTAGCATCGGGTTTGCCTTTACCCCAAAGGAAGACCTATAGATAGAATATAAAATTTTTCCTCTCCAGCATCGGCTTCATCTTTACACAAAAGAAGACCTGGCGATAGAATGTAAAATTCTTCCTCTTCAGCATCGGGTTCGTCTTTACCCCAAAAGAAGACCTGGAGATAGAATATAAAATTCATCCTCTCCAGCATTGGGTCCGTCTTCGCCCTAAGAGAATACACAATCTCTCAACATCACAAATCCATGCCTCTCCTACATAGAGAACTTTATCTCGACTCCTAAATAGAGATAAGTCTATGCCTAACACGCGTTGACGGTTAGTCTTTCACCGTGAAAAAGACACAAGAATTCACTCTGGGGATTTTATCTCGAACCCTAAGTAGAGATAAACCTACGCCTAACACGTGTTGTCAGTTAGTCTTTTACCGTAAAAAGGACAAAAGCCTACGTATTCGATATTGTGGCAGACTGTTATTAACAAAGCCAAAATTCGTGCCTTATACGTACGGGGAATTTTATCTCGAATGCCAAGTAGAGATAAGTCAATGTCTAACCGCATTGTCGGTTAACCTTTCTCCATGAAAGGACACCAGAGTTCATTCCGGGGTAAACCTTTCTCCATGAAAGGACAACAGAGTTTATTCTAGGGTAATTTATCTCGATCCCTAAATAGAGATAAGTCTATACCTAACACGCGTTGCCAGTTAATCTTTTCTGTAAAAAAAACCCAGAATTCATATCTGGGGGAATTTATCTCGATCACTAAATAGAGATAAGTCTACTCCTAACACGCGTTGCCAGGTAGTTTGTTCCGGTAAAAATGATAAAGTCTATGTTTTTAAAATCATAGCATCAAGTCTAAGAGAGTTTATTCTCTTAGTGCAATGTTACATGTGAAACAAATTTTAATAATTCACATGCTAGCCCGATTCAAACGGTAATTGGTAAAGGCGTATCAAATCCGTTGAGGGCTAAGAGTTTGCCAAAAATCTTATGAGTATCCCACGAGGGATGATTAAGTCGATGTATTTAAAATCATAGCACTAAGTCTGAAAAAATTCATTCTTTTAGCACAACGTTATATGTGGAACGGACTTAAACAATCTGCATGCTAGCCCGATTCAAACGGTAATTGGTAAAGGCACATCAAATCCGTTGATGACTGAGGGTTTATCAAAAATCCTACAAGTATTGTGATTATTTGTCCCAGATGGGATGAAAATCATAATAAAAAGAGAAATGCTCTAAGTAAAAAACTTTGTTTTTATTAATAAAGTCCAACCAAAATAAAGATACAAGAGTGAAGGCTATCAATTCGAATGCAATCTACGACTGAGAATCCAAAGTTCCAACCTAGAGAGCTTATCTGCATAAGTCTGCTCAAGCTTAGCCTGTAGATCAGCTCAGATGGAATCTTCAGAAGTATCTAATATCATTGTAGCTTTCCTTCTTAACTTGGCCAGGTTCTTCTATGCAAGCTCCAGCTTCTCAATTGCCTGTCTTCGGGAGCTTTTGATGTCTGCTAGTTTGTCTTCAAGAACGACATAATATTCTTTGGCGTACTTCAGGGCCTTTTCAAGATCGGCTATCTCCTTATCGGTCGAGGCTATAGAGCTAAGTAATTCAGCCCTAGCCTTGTTCTTCCTTGAGAGATTGGCCATCATCTGCATAACAGAGCCCTCCTGTGACTAAAGTTCACTCCCAATAGATACTCTAGTGTCATGCCATTGTCTCAGCTCGAACTACAACTCAGTAGCCACAATAGAAGAAGTGCATTTTAGCCTTCAACTTCCCCAACTCTTAGAATTCATGCTCTAATACAATGAAATCTATAGTGAGGAAATCAACTAATTCTGAGTATCCCTCCTCTCTAATCATCGTCATATGGCGAGCGAGGGATCGCCTGAACTGATCAAAACAATAACCCTGATGAAGGATCTTCTTAATCATTTTGCCCACAAAGGTTACGAAACTATCGAGATCCATGCGGAATATGTCTTTGCTTGGATTAGTATCGGACAACAAAGCCATGATGCACTCGTATAGGGACGATGGAAGCTCTAAAAATAATTTTGCAGAGGGATAAGAAATTCTGAAATATCGTCTGGAAACTCAGAGCAAGTTATGAACATACCAGCACCAGCAGAAGTCCCTTCAGTTCGACACTGCGTGCTTGGCTCCACCAATCCCACCTTAGGAACTAACAAAATTATGGCAGACTTAACAGTCGTTGGTATATTGACTCCTCTGGATGATCTCACGATGTCTGTAACCATCGGATCTGAAGGGATAATAGCCTGAAGCTGAGAACTAGGTGGCTGAACTGTAGCCATGGCTCCCTCCAATGATGAAGGGACAGAACCCTCAGGCTGGTCAAAAACGCCAACGATTGTATTGGTATCGGCCCCAGTAGCTGGTCCTACAATTAAAACTCCCCGTGGTTAAGTAAAAATAAAAAGAAATTAACAAATAAAGAATGACGATCTCTAGATTAGATGCATACCCCCTGATGAACCACCCTCAATGGATGGTCCTGCAATCTCACGAGCGGCTTGCTCTGCTAACATATCAATGAGCAAGTGATCAGATCCTGAGAAGCTTGACGCTAAGACAAATGTATGTTCGCTCGATCCTCTGATGTCTACACCATGGAAAACTTCTTCCTTAACCGGTCCCTCCATAGTAGCATCTACACAAGAGCCTAAATGTTGAGTAGAGAGAAAGAAGCTAGAATTCCCAATAGTGGGAATCAGATTCACCTCTAGCAGTAGTAGTAGATTCTGTTATCCCGACATTCGTGCCCGCATCCTTTAATTTATTTAAAAGAGAATGAAGCACGGAAATAATTAAAGGGGAACAAGTTTTGAATTGCTTAACTCCCGTAATTTTCACTTAAATGGTATACTACCGGTGTTAGATATACATGGACTTAAAATCCTCAACTCAACACTGGTACCCTGGCTAACACCTGCTCCAGCCTCAGTATGCACGAGCTCTTCATCAATAGCCTCACACATCTGCTGCATGAAGCTCGAACCCTCGAAATGGGTAAAGTTGGAGAAGACAGAGTCGTACAGGAATTCACCTTCTCTGCGACCCCTTGAAAACACAGGATATGATTAAGTACGAAGAATCCATAAGAGATCTAGTTAAAGGCTATATAGTAGTGAAGCATTACCTTCTTCTCCACCGATAGCTACATTGCTATGTAACTCTGCATCGCGAGCGCATGGATTGGCATATGACTTATGCGCCGTCTTCTTCTGCTTTGGGGATCGAGCCTCCATGTGGGTAACAAGTCTCTCATGCGTGGATTTGGAACGCACCTCAACCTGTAAAGAAGCCTCAGCGGTGGACCGGGACCTCACATGACGAACAATAAGAGGCTCTTCTTCGTCCACCATCCTACCTGGGGTAACAAGAGTCATCTTGTTAGGATAAGTAAATAAAACCTCTTGTTTTGGCTTTTGTGGAGCCGGTGGAGGTTAAGAAAAGATAGATCACTAAGCCCGATGAGCAAATGCCAGACTTAGTAATTCTGAGAAGAAAGACTCTGACAGACCTATCTCAAGCTCTTCCTCATCGCCTCTAAATCCGATATCTGTGTCTCCAAGGTCTTTTCAGAAGTATCCTCTTCGTCATCAATAGGAAGGAGCTCATCCTCATCCTCTACTCTATGTCGGCCTTTGCGGGAAGGCTTGACAGGCTTCTTCCTCTGCTTCTTCGATAGCTCAGCATCACGGGCAGCCTTAGCAGCAGCTTGGAGTATATCTTTAGCCTCTAACTCTACAATGTCCTTCAATTTCACAAGCTCATTTGTAGTAATGAGCCACTTGTATCTGAGGAAAGTAAGTTGTGGCTTACGTCTGGATGTAGGGAGAGTAAAAGTGGTGCTTGTACAACCTGTCAAATGTAAGAGCCATGCTCGAACACCGTCTATGAGACCACTCTCAGTCCTCAAGCCTTGGTTCGGGTTCAACGTACAGTTGGTCATAGCCAAACTAATGAGCAAACTAACAAGGTAAATAAGGCTCTATGTGACAACATCCTTTCACCCGAAAGACGAGATAGCCGAGGTGGATATTCACCAACCATCGGAAACATCCTACATCAAAGGAAGTATGACCTGTCCCGAATTCTCTTCATCAATCAATACTTCATCGTAACCGCCAGAGAAATAAGAAAAACACTTAAAGAATTCCCAACACTTGTGGATCTGAAGCTCTTGCTTCACCTCAGTGAAAGTCTTCGAAAACCATTTGCTCTCTTCTAATAATTATAGGAGAGGCACAGAGGTATCGACGGTGCTTGGTGCTGATATCAAAATCGGGATGATGAAGGACAATCCATGTCATCAAATATGCATAAGGGAGCTCGACCTTGACAAAAGGGATCTCAGTCGATGGCTTAGGACCTATTTGTGTGAAACCATGAACCAGGTATCTAAGCCCACAGCGAATATCAGTGATCATCGTTAGAAGTAATGAGAGATCCTTCCCGTAAGCTTGCTGGACGACCAGGAAGAGAACTTCTATCGGTAAAGAGTTGGAAAACTGATAAGGAACGATGCACTTCTTTAACCAAATGGCGAGATATTCCGCCAGAAGAGTCATGGGCCGAATCCACTTCTCTGCACGCCACAAGAATGTTCGGAACTTAGTCCCCATTGGAAATGGACCCTCAATAGTAGAAGTAGTGAATGATCGAGCACCTGTGTTCTTAATCAGGTCGTTAATCTCTGGGGGAGTCAGATGGGCTAACTCACAAACTACCTCATCAGAATTACTCTCCAGATGCTGAAACAAATAATCAGCAAATTGTTTTAGGCTTATCTGTGTTTTCTTCTTCGTCATGGGGTTCATCCTAACTAGAGATGTCTGATAGTGACACGTAAGATCCCAAAACGTGTCATACATATCAGAGGAAGCTTTCTTCAACTGTCTCAACTGTCGGTTAGAAGGAAAATACTCCTGATATGGATAATCACCAATCAGAAGTCTAGAAACCTTCTGCATCTCATGAAGAGCTAACCCTAACTCTCCATTACGGGTCAAGAAAGTGTTGGTATTTGGATTATAAAGCTCTAACAATGCTAAGAAGTGGTATTTGCTGATTGGTGACCCGTACATAGTAGCCCGTATTGATGCATATAATCCGTTGCGCTTCAGCTCATTGCCCCAGTGCCCAAGAACATAGCTCGTCATACGAGTCCACCACTTCTTTGCTGGCGAGTGAACCCAACCATAACACCTATATTCCTTTATATGGAGTTTCCTACCAAGTCTGGCAAGCCGATTCCTTACTGTATTGGCAGCTATCGACAGTTCGCTTGACGGTGCGGTATAAAGTCCCAAGATTCCTAGTCGAAGGCCATGAATGTAATTATATCCATCAGAACTCATGGTCTTCTGTTGGGTAATGAATCCATAATAAACTCGCTCATGATCGTCCATGAGATGCCAAGACATCTCCCACTTCATGGCTTGTGTCTCTAAGCGTGCAAATGAGTACTACCGGGGAATAAAAGGAATATATAGTGAACTTCCGCCGTCGTCGTTCAGCCAATGCTCATCTTCGAGGGTTAGCATATCTGGATCTTCCACATGATCACCGAATAAATAATCTGTCTTCTTCAAAGCCAGAGTAGAACTGGGATCTTCAGTAAGTGGGGCGTCGATAATCAACCGTCATAGCGTATGACAGTCGCCATATCGTATTAGCTGATGAATCTCTTTGGGCCCATCTGGATTAAACTGAGAAGTGGCAGTGACAAGAAGTGTATCGATAGTAGTAGTGAAGGTTTCTTAGCTACCACTACTCAAGGCGTAAGGCGGGAATAAACCCGGGGGAAAGTCAACTGAAACATATAACATACAGTTAGAAAAATTTCCAGGGAGTGGAACTAATCTCATGAATCTGCAAGATAAAGTCACTGCCTTATAAACTGGCGAGACGATTTTAACTATTTTACACACGAGGGATAATGTACATTATCACTCAAATAACATGATAATATACCCCGCCCACGGAGTGCAATACAACATCAAATCGCTCCGTTTTCCTTAAGACGTGGGTTGGCCTAGCAAAACACGTCATTCAAAGCGTTAATCCCCATGAAGGAGGATATTGGCTCTTCCCGAATGACTCACAAAGGAGACAAACGAGGGTACAATACGCATAATATAAAATTTACAAAAAGCTATGAAAGATCACCCATGTATGAAGAAGTTGTAGGAGCCTCCCTCTCAACATGCTGAGATGTCGATCGACTCTTGTAAAGGCGCGGTCGTCCCGGGGACATTGCTAATCTGCAATGAAAATCGACGAGTCAGGTACAATCATAAATTCATGAACCTAAAATTAAAAGGGAAATTATGAACTTTAACCAAAATCCTACAAATAACATGAGATTTTACGGTTAAAGTCTAATTAAACCTACGGGATCCATATATACAAACAACAGATGTGATTTTCATTCAAAACCCCTCAAATTCATATTTGGCCAAAATACCCAAAATACCATTTATGTTCAAAGCTCAATGCTAGCCATGAATTCATCAAGATTTTGGCCATGTGTATGCAACCCAAGCCCCCAAAATTTTGGTTGCTTTTACAATATAACTCCTCAAAAATTTCGGCCACTTTTGCAATATAATCCCCCATAGTTTCAGCCATGAATAAGCCCCTCAAAGCTCATCAAAATTCAGCCATGGGCATGCAACCCAAGCCCATCAAAATTTGGCCATGAATAAGCCCCTCAAACCCCTCAAATTTCGGCCATGAACCCCATCAAACAATGCCCAAAAAATTTGGCCATGATTTCAAACTCTCATTCCCTCCAAATCTCAAAATCAAGTCATGAGATCAAAGTCCTAATCTTTGCATACAAGTTCATGAACTCTTGATTCATACCTACAAATTCATGAATCAAAATCAAACAAATGCACGAGTTATAGAGAGAAGCTTACCCAAATTAAGAGCTTAAGAATCTAATACCAAGAGCCCAAGAAGCTAAAATCCAACCAACCCTTGAGCTTGAAGATGAAATTCGGCCAAGAGCAAGAGGAGAAGAAGATGAGGCTTCAAATCCTTTTATAAGAAGAGTTTAAGAGTTCTTAAAGAGGGGATTAAGAGTTCTTAAAGAGAGCGAGTTATGAGTTATGAAGAATTGGGTTTGGAGGAGAGTTTGAGAAAGAAGAAGAAGAAAGAGGAGAAGGAGGGAGTTAAAATTTTGGTTTTGGGATGGAGGGGGGGGGGGGACACAAAAAATCCCTTAGACAAAACCCTACACCCACTTCTTTTCTTTCTCTTAGGGCCGACCTCTTTTCTCTCTCCTCTATCTTATTTTCTCTCTCCTCCCTTCCTTCTCACATTCTCTCTCTCTCTCCCTAAACTAAGACACCGTTCGTGTCTCACACCTAGGGTGAGACACCAACAATGTCTCGGGCTTAAAATGGGGTCCTGAGTATTCCATAATGCTGTTTTAATCCGTATTGGTCCGATTCGGATGTTTTTGCCTGTATTTAAAGCCCGTGTTCACACTCCAATGAGTATATAAGTCTAAACTACATCTCTTTGAACCTCCAATAGGTACACTAGGTTAAATTGATTCCTAAAACTCCCAGGAGTATATGAGTACAAACTGGTCCTCCACACTCCAACACCTTAAGAGCTTAAACTGTGTAAACTCCAATTAACGTATGAGTAAAAACTGTATTCACGCCGGTTAACGCGTTACAATAAAAGTCAACATCTATCAACGTGTAGCTATGAAAGTCAATGCTGGTCAACGTGTGGCATGAGTTAACACCGGTCAATGGGTTGTGATGAAAGTCAACACCGGTCAACGCGTAGCCATGAGTCAACACGGATCAACACATAGCCATGAGTCAACACCAGTCAACGTGTAGCCACGAGTCAATGCTAGGCAACGCGTTACGATGAAAGTCAACGTTAGTCAACACATAGCCATAAGTCAATGCAGACCCACGCTAGTCAACGTATTGATAATTTTCGTCGAAACAAGGCTCAGATTAATTCCCATTCAAAGGATAATTCTGGGATTTTAATCACAATTCAGATATGAATCACTGATGAAGATAATCAGTTCAATGTCGATTCAATGACATGAGCTATAATTTAGAAATCAACACGCTAGTTTTAGTTTAAGATTTCGACAACGGTCAGACGATAAACGCACCACTGGAAGAATTTTAACTATTCGACAAAATACTGAATAGTCTGAAGTTAAAGAAGTCAACAAATTGAAGGCCGCTCGTATCATAGCCAAAGTTTTCCAGGATCCTCTCTAAATAAATGAGACTGAAACAATTTGGAGGGGCATCTGTAGGCGTCAAAAATTACCTATAGTTTCCCGCACACAGCTCGAGACGAAAAAAGATAATGAACATCATTATCCAAGTCAACAAGGATTATCTGATGCTATAAGAAAGCTAACAAGCGCATGAAGTGAGTTGATGAAATATACGAGTTAACGGGAAAGCAAAATAGTGAAGAAACGACTCGATCGGGAGTTTTATTTCACCGACAAAAGGCGAAACGCCACTCGTGTCTTTTTCACTCTACATGTGTTTCTCCTAGGGGAGGTTATAAATCTCTTCGTCAACTTTTTAACGCATCTTGAATCTCGTATTCCGAGATCGGACATGAGAATTAGAGGCAAAACAATCGAAACACACCAAACGGTGTCTCGGCTAACGGCCAAGACACCACTGGTGTCCCACGCCCAGAATGGCTTTTTTCGCTCATATTGTTAGACCCTAGATGGGGGGGGGTAATTAGGGTCATATGATAATCTATTCCAATTTTATGTTAATTAAAACTAATTCAAATATTATTCTAACAAGATAGATATATAATATGTTATGAGTAAGAATGAGCAATATAAACAAAGGGATATATCCTAGCAATGAGATATACTATGAGATATATGCAAGGATATACAAACAACATAAGGGTAAATAATCTAAACTAGATAGTGGGGAATATAAACATCAAGCAATATACAAAGGCGATATAAAGATATGAACATAAAGATAAGTGCCCCAATGTAATTAACAAACAAATGATATGATTATGGAGTTCGCTCCCCGCGACTTATGTATCCACTTCTCACCTCGAGGAGATCTCAACTATCATAACCAAGTTTTCTATGCTCACCCGAATAATGTTTACACCATACAATATCGGTTTTCAACGCTCACCGATCAACGTTCACAATCTCAAAATGTAACTACACTTCACACCTTCTAAGTGTTGGTCCCTAGCCCGTGTCTTTCCTCAAATGCTCGGAATTACCACCTCTTTAGGTTTTACTACCGACCCCACTCCTCTTGGAAGCGACCTTGTCTCTCACCACACACTCTTCTTGGTGTACTAGTGTAATACAAAGTGAATCTCATAATAATCACAATACAACAAATGATTGTTCTCTAATATAGATGAGAACACAATGTACGATCACACTCAATGTCACAATTCCGCAACCCAAATTATACTATAAATGTAAATATAATAACCTCAATGTGGGTGTGTGTAACAATGAGATTTATTAAATCTAAACTCAATATAAAAGCTACCTTTAATGAATTATAGTCAAATAGATATGCAAATGTAAAGCTAGATATGAGTTTAGAAAACTTCTCAATAAATCAAGAAAGAGAGGGAGAAGAGTTGGATGCTCAAACACCGATGGATGATCTGGCTCAAGCTCTTGCGAAATTGTTTTCACAAAACAAATTCTCAAATGAGTAAAAGCTTTTTAAACAAACTTAAACCAACCATAAACCTTCGTTAAAACTTTTTTAAACTTGTTTAAAACACTCTCATAGTATATGAAATAATAAATGCAATGGGGTATATATAGGGTAGAAGAAAACAACCCCAAAAAACCACTAAAAGATAAAATTCAGCAAGTTATCGTTACTGTGCAACAGTAACATTGGTGGTCGACCGTGAGAAAAAAAACTGTAAAACTGCTCTCTGGATTGCAGACGGTCGACCATGGGAGTCGACCATACTGTAGCACGGTCGATTGTAGCGGTCGACTGTGAAAACTGACAGTTTCTGAAATCTGAAAATCTGCGTATCTGGCTTTATAAAATCAATTAAAAATAGTAAATTGAACATGTTAGAAAAATAATTTCTAAAATATAACTTCCCATTTGTGAGAAATAATTATATGAACATAGATATACAGTTTCTGAAAAACTATTGAAAACTTGTTTTTGTAAATTCAATTGAAAATAACAAAACAACTCCAAAATTAGTAAAACTTACAAAAATATTTGTATATATGAAGATATAAATGTAAATGAAGAAAATTTTCAAATTGCATTTCCCAATTATAAAAACTCATCTATTTTGCAAAAACATGCACGAACATGTGCACGAACATGAACTTATTTAAAACTTGATTTTGTAAATTCAATTAAACATGATAAATTAATTCCAAAATTAATAAAACTTTTGAAAACATTTATAAACATGAAATTGAACATATTAGAAAAAGAATTTCTCAATTGAATTTCCTATTTGTGAAAACTCATGTATTTTGCAAAACTTGTAAATATTTGTGTACATAAACTTCTTGGTTTTTGACTATTGAGTTAAACAATGTTATGAAATATTATAAAATGATTTTATAGAATTAATAGAATATATATATAATGGTTATTAAGTCCAAAAACCAATAACTCAATATTTTGTCAAAATTACTCAAAATCAAGAATTGTGTGTATGTGTGATATAGAGCTCAAAGTATTAACGCACAAGTATAAATCCTAAACTAATTTACCTAAGCTATCTTTATCTTCAATTAAGCTCGTCTTGGTAAACTTTGCGGATGAAGCTTGAAATTGGATCTTTAACTTTAATTGCATTATCTTTATTCCACTATTCTGTCAACCTCTATTGGATATGATCGTGAATGCTCGATTCCATCCATCCTCTAACATGTTATTTCTCTACAATAAATAGATAAACACAAATACTAGATAAACAATATTAGTGGTAAATTGTTTGTTAAACATCATCAAAGCAAAGAGGCCAACAATCTCTCTTTTTTTGATGATAACAAATAATTTACAAAAAGGATATATGCATAAAAAAAATAAATATACAATATTGTAATTATCATGCATATAAACAAAAAGAATATACTCATAATATTTCTCACCCTTTGACAACATCAAAAAAGGTAAAACAAAAGAATGAAGAGAGTGAAAGCTCACCCTACAAATAAGCATGGGTGAGTATAACAATATATATATATATATATATATATATATATATATATATATATATATA
>BQKN01064889.1:301824-324706 GCA_022839385.1 Asparagus kiusianus | reverse complement strand
AAAAAACCCAGTGGAAAAAAAATCCTAGTGAAGAAAAAAGAGTACACTATTATTGTGTATTAGTTTCTCTTCCTGATTCAAATATCATTTGAGATCTTTCAACTGACGCATTCTAATATTTTTTACTAATTTCTCAAAAGTTACAGTCGGTAATGTCTTGGTGAATAAATCTGCCAGATTATCACTTAATCAAATTTGTTACACAACAATTTTACCATTCTTTTGCAAATCATGTGTAAAGAAGAATTTTGGTGAAATGTGTTTTGTTCCATCTCCTTTAATATATCCTCCTTTTAATTGAGATATACAAGCTGCATTGTCTTCAAACAAAATAGTTGGAGGATTTTCATATTCATGAGACAATCAACTATTCTTCCGGATATAGTGGATCATTGATCTTAGCCAAATACATTCTCGACTGGCTTCATGAATTGCTATTATTTTAGCATGATTTGAAGAAGTGGCAGCAATTGATTGCTTCGTAGATCACCATGAAATAGCGGTATCACCACATGTAAATAAATAACTAGTTTGAGACCTTGCTTTATGCGGGTCAGATAAATATCCAGCATCAGCATATCCAAGCAATTCAGGTCGAGAATTATAAGAATAAAATAAGCTAAGATCAATTGTTCCTTGGAGATAGTGAAAAATATGCTTTATACCGTTCCAATATCATTTTGTAGGATATGAACTAAATCTTGTTAATAAATTCACAGAAAATGATATATCTAGTCTTGTACAATTAACAAGATACATTAGTGCATCTATTGCACTGAGATATGATACTTCAGGGCCAAGAATCTCTTCATCTTCCTCTTTTGGTCTAAAAGGATCCTTAGCAGGATCAAGTGACCTGACGATCATTGAGGTACTTAATGGATGTACTTTATCCATATAGAACCGCTTTAATACCTTCTGGGTATAAATAGTTTGGTGAAAAAAATCCCATTTTCTAAATGCTTAATTTGTAAACCAAGTCAAAATTTGGTTTTCCCAAAATCTTTAATCTCAAATTCTTTCTTCAAATATTCAATCGCCTTTTGGAGCTCTTCATAAATTCCAATAAGATTAACGTCATCAACATATACAGCAATGATCACAAAATTTGACGCATTCCTTTTTATGAAAACACATGGACATATAAGGTCATTTGTATAACCTTCTTTGACTAAACATTCACTAAGGCGATTATACCACATTCGTCCAGATTGCTTAAGTACATGCAAAGATCTTTGTAACTTAATGGAGTATATTTCTCTTGGATTTGATTTACATGCTTCAGGCATGCTAAATCCTTCAGGGATTTTTATATAGATATCATTATCTAATGTTTCATATAAATAAGTAGTGACTACGTCCATCAGACGCATATCAAGTTTTTCATGTACTTCTAAACTTACAAGATATCTAAATGTAATTTCATCCATTACTGGAGAATATGTCTCATTAAAATCAAATCCCGGTCTTTGTGAAAATCTTTGGGCTACAAGTCTTGCTTTATATCTCATAATTTTATTTTTCTCATTTCTTTTCCTCACAAATACCCATATATATCCTACTGGCTTTACACCTTTAGGGGTTTGGACTACAGATCCAAAAACTTTTCATTTAGCCAGTGAATCTAATTCAGATTGGATCGTATCTTTCCATTTTGACCAATCATTTCTTTGCTAACATTCATCAACCGATCTAGGTTCATGATCCTCGTCTTCTTCCATATTATCAAGTGCTACATTATATGAAAATGCATTATCGACAATTACTTCTCTTCGGTTCTAACTCTTTCTCGTAATGACAAAATTTATTGAATTTTCTATAGTTTTATTCTCTTCAGGAGTTGGCTCTCTAGGAGCGAGCTCTTCAGGAGGTTGAATTTTGTCATTAGAAATATTTTGTTCATTCGATCCTCTTTTCTTTTGAGGATTCTTATCTTTGGAACCAAGAGATATATCATGCTTCAGGCGTACTTTAGATTCATTAGCACTTTTAATTTGTCCTTCTGGGATATTAATTTTAATCGGAGCATTTTTGCTGGAATATGTGAATTAGTAATTCTTCTAGAATCACTAAAAACATCCGGTAATTAGTTTGCAAGTTTTTATAAATGTATAATCCTTTGAACTTCCAGTTCACATTCTTTTGTACAAGGATCAAGAAAGTCTAATATATTTTCCAAGTAATTTCCTTTTTCGGTTGATCTTTACCTCCCCTAATGTCGGGAAATGTGATTCATCAAAATGACAATTTGCAAATCTTGTAGTAAATAAGTCACATGTTAATGGTTCAGCATATTTAATTATAGAAGGTGATTCATATTCGACATACATCCCTAATCTTCTTTGAGGGCCCATTTTAGTATGTTGAGGCGGTACAATAGGAACATATACCGCAAATAAGAAATATTGGGCTCGTGGCCAAGAACTAATTGTAAAAGAGAATAAGTATGATAACTTGTCGGCTTAATTCTCATAAGTATTGTTGCATATAATATAACATGTCCCCAAGCAGATAGAGGAAGTTTAGACCTCATTAACAATGGTCTTATAATTAATTGAAGTCGTTTAATAGATGATTCGGCTAAACCATTTTGTGTATGAACATGAGCTACAGGATTTTCAACACTTATTCCAATAGATATGCAATAATAATCATCAAAAGCATATGATAAATATTCACCAGCATTATCTAAATGAATTTTCTTAATAGGATTCAGGAAATTATGCTCGCAATTTAATTATCTGAACAAGCAATCTCACAAATGTCAGGTTGCGACTAGATAATAAACTTACATGTGACCATCTTATTGACGCATCATTAGCACCATAAATTATCTAAATGTTTCACATGGTGGATTTATCGGCCCACATATATCACCATGAATTCGTTCTAGAAATGCAGGGGATTCAGTTCCCACTTTCTTTGGTGATGGTTAAGTAATTAACTTCCCTTGGGAGCAAGCAACACATGAGAATTCATTAGAATTTAGTATTTTTTTGATTTTTTAATGAATGGCCATGTGAATTTGCAATTATTCGCCTCATCATTATAGAACCGGGATGTCCAAGGCGATCATGCCAAATCATAAAATCATTAGGATTAGTAGACATCTGGTCTATAAGGTGATAAATTTCAGCTGGACTTATTTTTGTATAATATAAACCAGAAGATAGAGAAGGCAGCTTTTCTAATACGCATTTCTTTTCAAAAATTGTATTTGTAATCAATAAGTATTCGCCATTTGTCTCATTCATTGTCTCGATATGATATCCATTTCGGCGGATATTTTTAAAACTTAGCAAATTTCTTCAAGATTTTATCGAGAGTGGTGCATTATTTATGACAATTTTAGTTTCTTCGGAAAGAAATTCAGTGGCTCTTCCGGAGCTATCAATCAATTTAGCACTACTGTTTTCGGTAAAAGTTGCCTTCATTGTCGAAATCATTATAATATGGATTGCTTACAAAGAATTCAAAATATTCAATAAAAAGAATGAAAAAAATGAAAGATTACAACTTTTCAAAAATAACGCAAGATCCGTTCGTCGTTTCTTGCTTGCGTGGGTCTTTAGCCGGTGACGGGGACGTCGATATCCGTGGACTACCTGACAATCAGATCAGATCCGAAACTCCGTCGATCCGCGAAGGAATCTAGAAGCAGAAGCGCTTATCTTGGCGCGAGATAATTGCTCTTCTTAGGATTATCGCAACGGGATAATCCTAAGGAACGGATGCGGGTGATGCAGATCTGAAGAATTTCTCTCTCTTACATTGAAGAACTCGATCAATCTTCGGTCCGGCAGGGCTTCGCCAATTCTCCAAAATTCCAGATCTGAAAAAATGAGGCTCTGAGGCTTGTATTTATAGGAACGGGGGGGAATTCGGGCTGGAGACACCCTTGGGTGTCTCGCTCGTGCCGAGACACCTCGGGGTGTCTCAACTCAGACTGAGACGCTCCGTTATGCATGTTTGTTCGTTTTCACCGTAACTTCTTCATCCGAACTCGAATTTGAGCAATTCAAAGTGCGTTGGAAAGCCGACGAGGAGTTCTATAAGCTTCATTGATTAGATCATATGTGGAATAAATGAGACATGAAGGGTATTTCGCCGTTTGTGAATGACACGAGGTTCCCGATCAGTTCGTGTCTTCGTCATTCTGAAATTCCGTTATTTCACGTAGTTCGTCGATTCACTTCAAGCGTTCACCAACATCAATCAAGCTTCGGTGAACCAGATAGTGATGTTCGTCACCTTTTCTTAACGCTGAGCTGTTCGTGGAGACCTATAGGCAATTTTCAATGCCTACAGGTACCCCCTCCAAAACGTTCCAGACTCGTTTCTTTTATAGAAAGGCTGGAATACTTTGAATGTGATTGGTCCCGTCTTCGATCGGTATAAAGGACCTGTAGTTAGCTTCAATTCTTGACTCCTTCGATTTTCAATCTATTCGATGCTTTGACGAATAGCTGAAGTTCTTTCGGCGTTGCGTTTATCGCCTGGCCGTCGTCGAAGTCTCAAATCTAAAACTGATGAGTTGAGTTTGGCTCGTGTCGTCGAGTTGACTTTGAACTGACTATCTCCGTCATGATATATTGACTTTTTGATCGCAACGCGCTGACTAGCGTTGACCTAGGGTTACGCGTTGACCTTAGGGTTTTGAACATCGTTCGTTGAATTTTTAATCGCAACGTGTTGACTGGCGTTGACCTAGGGTTAAGCGTTGACCTGCGTTGACCTTAGGGTTTTGAATCGCCATACGTTGACTTTTGATCGCAACGCGTTAGCTGGCGTTGACCTAGGGTTACGCGTTGACCGGCGTTGACCCTAGGTTTTTGGACGTCGTATGTTGACTTTTTGATCGCAACGCGTTGACTGGCGTTGACCTAGGGTTACGCGTTGACCGGCGTTAACCCTAGGGTTTTGAACGTCGTACGTTGACTTTTTGATCGCAACGCGTTAGCTGGTGTTGACCTAGGGTTACGCATTGACCGACGTTGATCTTAGGGTTTTGAATCGCCATGCGTTGACTTTTGATCGCAACGCGTTGACTAGCGTTGACCTAGGGTTACGCGTTGACTAGCGTTGACCTAGGGTTACGCGTTGACCAACGTTGACCTTAGGGTTTTGGACGTCGTACGTTGACTTTTGGATCACAACGCTTGACTGCCGTTAACCTAGGGCTACGCGTTGACCGGCGTTGACCTTAGGGTTTTGGACGTCGTACGTTGACTTTTTGATCGTAACGCGTTGACTGCCATTGACTGTCGTTGACCTAGGGTTAGGCATTGACCGGCGTTGACCTTAGGGTTTTGAATCGCCATACGTTGACTTTTGATCGCAACGCGTTGACTGGCGTTGACCTAGGGTTACACGTTGACCGGTGTTGACCCTAGGGTTTTGGACATCGTATGTTGACTTTTTGATCGCAATGCGTTGACTGGCGTTGACCTAGGGTTACGCGTTGACCGGCATTGACCCTAGGGTTTTGAATCGCCAAGTGTCGATTTGGTCAAAATACCCAATAACCGACGAAGACGGGCAAAATTCGGACTTGAAAAACACAACCGGGGGCTTGAACTGGGTTAAGACACCCGTGGGTGTCTTAACCTTGGCCGAGACACCCTTGTGTCTCCTCCCTCTCTTTTTGTTTTCTTTTGTATGGTGCACTTTTCCCCTCTTTCAAATTTTCAAAAGAAAGTCCTTTTCCCCCCTAAACCCTATCTTCTTCCTCCTCTTATCCAAACACCATTGTTCTTACTCTTTAAGAACTCCAAACCCATTAAAACTCTCCCCTTTAAAACCCTAAAATTTGGATTTTTTTGTGCTCTCCTCTTGGCCAAAAATCCTCTCTTCTCAAAGCTAGGGTTTCATAACATCTTCAAGCTCAAGATTTGATTTTGGAGTTGGGTTTTCAAGCTTCTTGATTTGGGTAAGCTTCCCCTCAAAAACTCTCTCATTTTTTTATAAAGATTGAAACTTTATGCTTGTAATGAGGGTATGCCATGAATTTACATACCAAGATCATAGCTTTTTGTTCTCATGAGTTAGGTTTTATGAAAAAGGTAGGATCTTGATGATGGGTTGTGTGTATGTACAAAGATTTGGGGGGTTTTATGTAAAATCAATACTATGGCCGAAATTTGAGGGGGTTTTCTTCAAAAGTGGACTGAAATTTGAGGACTTTTGTGCAAAAGTGGATTGAAATTTGGGACTAAAATTTCATGCCTATTTGGCCAAACTTTGAGAGGTGTTTTCATGCGAAAGAATCAGCATTGTTGAGGGGTTTAATTGCAAAAAGCAACCATATATTGTAGAGGGGTTTATTTGCAAAAGGGCTGAAATTTCCAAAGTTTAGACCAAAAATCCATGACTAAAGTTTTGAGAAGGGTATACGGAAACTAGACCGAAATTTGTGGAGGGGTCTATTTGCAAAATTAGCTAAATTTTACAAAAGGGTTTATTTGTAAAGTTAGCCAAGGTTGTGGGATATTGGGGGTGTTAGGTGAACAAATATGATGATCATGATCCAATTCGAGTGTGTCCTTGACTAGAATTTAGCCTTGAACACGAGGGGTATTTTGGGTATTTCACCAAAAATTTATCATGAGGGTTTACACCGCAATATGGGCTCTTTGTTTTGCATGCACAAAACCCATAGGTTTAATTAGACCTCAACTATAAAATCCTACTTATTTTATAGGATTTTAGTTAAAGTTCTTAATTTTCCTTTTAAATTTCGGGTGTTCAGATTTATGATTGTACCTGACCCGTTAATTTTTATTGCAGGTTCTCCATGTCTCCGCACCGATCACGATTTCATAGGAGCCACTCCCTTTCACAGCATGGCGAGAGGGAGGCTACCGCAGCATCCCCTTCGGCGGTATTTTCTTTCGGGGGTGAGCACTTATGCTTTATGTATCCCCGATTGATCCCTTTGCGGGTCATTCGGGAAGAACCGACATCTTCCTTCACGGGGATCGAGATTTCAAAAAATTCGTGGCTCTGTTGTATCCTCGCTTGGCCCCTTCGCGGGTCATTCAGGAAGAACCGACATCCTCCTTCGCGGGGTTCGAGGTTTCTGAAAATTCGTGGCTCTGTTGTATCCTCGTTTGGCCCCTTCGCGGGTCATTCGGGAAGAGCCGACATCCTCCTTCGCGGGGGTCGAGGTTTCGGACTTGTTTTGCTTGGCCAATTCAAGTCTTTCGGTATATTAGGGCAATTTTGTGTTGTCTTACACTTTGTAGGTCGGTGTATGTTACCACGTTGTTTATGTGATGATGCATACCGTTCTTCCAGTGTAAGATACTCAGAATCGTCTCTCCAATTGCCCCGTGGATGATCTTATCTCGCTCTCTTGTGAGATGGATTTAATCCTCGTATAATTCATGGATAATTTTCTAACTCTACCCTTGTTTTGTTGCAGTTGAATTCCCTGCGGATAGTCTTCCCCCTCATGCTACTACTGGTTACAGTGGGGAGGTTTTTTCTTCTATTACTGATAGGCAGGTTATTGATCCACTTCCTCAGTTTGATAGAAGTCGTACCGATGAGTCCTGCCGTCTGATACGAGATGGGGGACGCCGTTCGTTATGGCAGTTGATCACTAATGCTCCTTTTACAGCCAACTCCATTTCCACTCAGGCTTTAGAGAGGCCTGGTTATTTGTTTGGAGATTCCATCGAGGATCCAGCCAGGTTGATTTTGGCTGATGAGCATTAGCTGAATAATGACGAAGGAGCTCTTCTTTATATCCCTTCCATTCCCTATCAGTATTCTTTTACTCATTTGGAAGGATAGGCTGTACAGCGACGGATGTCTTGGAATCTCACAGATGATGGCGACCGAGTTCATTGCGGATATATCTCCCACCATAAGACTCCAGGCTCCGATGGGTATAATTATATTCGCGGTCTTCGATCAGGGATTCTGGGTCTTGATACCGCACCCCCAGACGAGGTATCAGCAGCTGCTCATACTGTGAGGAATCGTTTGGCTAAGCTCGGGAGGAAGTTGCCTCCACCAGATTTCAGATGTTTTGGTTGGGTTTACTCACAACCCAAGGGATGGTGGACCCGTATGACTAGTTACGTCTTGGGACGTTAGGAGGATGATCTGAGAAGGAGCGGGTTGTATGCGCCTATACGAGCCACTATGTATGGATTTCCGGTCAGCTGTCGCCACATTCTAGCATTATTAGATACGTACATCCCTGATAGTAATACCTTTCTGACTTGCGGTGGAGAGTTAGGCTTAGCTTTGCATGAGATGCATAAGGTTTTCGGCTTTCCAATAGGGGATTGTCCATACCAGGAGTACTTTCCCTCGAACATGCAGTTGGAGCGGATGAAGAAGGATTCGCCCGATATGTATGACACGCTTTGGGATCTTACGTGTCACTATTACACATCTTTAATCAAAGTGACCGCTCAGGCGAAGAGGAAGAGACAGATTAGCTTGAAGCAGTTCACCGTCTATCTATTCCAGCATTTGGAGGGTGACCCACACGAAGCTATTCGTGAGTTAGACATTTTGACACCTTCTGCCATTAATGAGTTGATGGAAAAGGCCGAAACTTGCTCATACACTACTGCCGGTGTTGAGGGAGCTTTTCCTGTAGGGACCAAGTTTTGGACCTTTCTTGTCCATGCACATAAGTCTATTCAGCCCAGGACTCTGTTAGCAGGCTACCTCGCCATTTGGTTGAAGAAGTACGTCGTTCCATATCAGTTTTCTGATGCCTTACCTCTTGAGGTGCTCTTCCCTGTCGTTTAGTTGGCTTACGGGAGGGAGCTTTCTCTGCTTGGTTGATGGTTGCTGGTATCCATTGTGGGCTCAGGTACTTGGTTGATGGTTTTGCGCAGGTGGGTCCTGAACCGTCAACTGAACTTATTTCCGTAAAGGTTGAGCTTCCGTACACATATCTAATGGCGTGGCTCGTTCTTCATCGTCCTGACTTGATGTCGGTGCCTAGTACTATTGATGCCTCCGTTCCTTTTGTGCAGCTGTTAGAAAAGAGTAAATGGTTCGGGAAGATGTTCACTGATGTACAACGGGAGCTTTAATTTCGTAAGAGCTGGGAGTTCGTCAAATGTTTTCCTCACTTCTCGGGCCGTTACGGTGATGTGTTGATTGATGAGGAAAAACTCAGGACTGGTCGGACTTCTCTTGACGTTGGTTGTTTCCGTTGGTTGGTGAACATCCGCGTCTGATATCTTGTTCTTCGGGTGAAGAGCCGTTATTATATAGAGCCTTACCTTCCGTGTCGCTTTGATCGCCAGTTTGGTTACGACCAGCTGTATGTTGGGAATCCGAGCCGTGGTTTGAGGACTAAGGGAGGGCTTATTGATGGCGTCCGAGCATGGCTTTGGACTATGACGAGCTGCACTGGGGCCTACTTCGCTCTTCCTTCCTCTAAGCGCAAGCCGCTGCTTACTTTTCTTAGCTGCAAGTGGTTCCTTTCTGCTAACGAGTTTCTAGGCGTGAGGAGTCTTTCAGAGTTAGAGGCCGAGCACTTGGTCTAAATCACTATCAAGGCTACTCGTAAGGCTGAGCTTTCAAAGAAGCAGGGGAAAAGGCCTGCCAAACCCTCTCTTTCGAGCAGAGACAGGATGGAGGATGATGAAGAGCTTCTTCCTACTGATGATGAGGATGAGACTTCCGAGGAAGAACATGTGGACCTAGATGCCGATGAGGAAGAACCTTTTACAGGTTTGTCCGACTCTTTCTTTTCAGGATTAATGGATCTAGCCCTCTTTCGTTGGCATCAACGTCATGTCCTTTCTAGGTCTTCATTGTTTTTTCAAAAACCAGAGCAAAAGGTTTTATTCACTTATCCTAACAAGATGACTATTATCACCCCAGGTAGAATGGTCGACGAGCATGAGTCGCTCGCTTCTCGCTATGCGAGGTCCCGACCTAGTGGCAAAGCTCCCGCACAGGTCGAGATGCAGACTAAATTCATGCATGAACGGCCTGTTGGCTCTGTGAGAGTTCGCATTCCGAAACGGAAGAAGACCGCTCACAAACCCTATATCGGTCGGCGTACCTACGAAGCGGAGTTAGGAGGTATCGACGGTGGAGAAGAGGGTAATACTCTTTTGTCTTCATTAATTAAAGACGATTCTCCTTTTGGATTCATTGAACTTGATTATATTTATGTTTCAGGAAACCATTATGAAGGTGAGCTTCCACAAGATTCTGTATTCCCTGACCCTAGCCGTTTGGACAGCTTCATGCAGCAGATGTGTGATGCCATTCATGACGAGCCCATGGATGTTGATACGAACCTGGATACTAAGCATGTTAATAGTGTTGAACCCACAATTCTATGCCCAGGTATACCTAAATCCAATGATCTTCTATTCGAGTAGCATTTGGAAGAGTTAGGGAATTCAGGATTTATTTCTCCTTTAATTATTTCCGTGCTTTGCTTTCTTTCAGATAACTTGAAGAATTCAAACACGGATGTCGGGGAAAAAGAATCTTCTGCCCCTACTGTAGGTACATCCGAGCTCTTCCTTCTTTCCCCATCTTTTTTGTATATATCCAACACTTAAATTATTCTGCAGGAGCCGTATTAGAGAGACCAGTTGAGGATGAGGCCTTTCATGATACAGGTCTTGAGGAATAAGGGTATGTCTCAGCACCAAGTTTCACGGGATCCGACATTGGACTATTAGTTGACATGCTGGCTGAGCAGGCCACCAGAGGAGCCGTAGGACCATCCTTTGAGGGTGATACGTCTGCAGGTATATATCTGATTCTCTTCATTTTGTCAGGTCTTTTATCTGAATGACAAAGAATTATAATCATAGGACCAGTCACTGGAACTGATTCCGTCATGATTCCCGGCATCTCTAGTTTACCTGAGGATAATGGACTTGCCGGTATGCATATAGTCTTCATCACCTTTATTTGTCTGAATTTTTACTTGATTAATGGAGGAGTGTAATCACAGGACCAGCCACCAGGACTGATACGGTTATGATTCTCGGCATTTCCAGTTTGCCGGAGGGTGATGGACCTGTGGGTACGTATATAATCCGATCACCACGATCCTCTTTATTTGTCTAAATTTCCATTTGACTAATAAAGAATTGTAATCATAGGACCAGCCGTCATGACTGATGCGACTACGGTTTCTGGGACCGCTAGCTTGCATAACGATGGTGTCTCTCCTTCACCGCCGAGAGGCACCGCCGAGAGGCACCGCCGATTTACCTAGAGAGGTTGACATAACCTCAACGACCACACCTGCTGTCATCTCGGAGCCCGCTGAGACTAGACTAACGGAGCCGATCGTCAGACCTCAGTCTGCGGGGACCTCTATTGGTATTGGTATGCTTGCAATTCGCTTTAAATTATATTTTATCACGTTTGAGAATTTCTTACTCTTCAACATGATTGCTTGTAGGATCTCAGCCTTCTCCATATGAACATATCCTTGCCCTTTTGTCTGATTCTGATCCCAGCAGAGACATATTCCGAATGGATCTCAACTCATTCGTCGTCTTTTTTAACGGCATGATCGAGAAGGTTCTTCATCAAGGGTATTGCTTTGATCAGTTCGGACGTTCTCTTTCTCGCTACATGACGATGATCAGAGATGATGGATATCCGGAGTTAGCTGACTCTCTTACTACCGATTTTATTGTCTTAGAGTCTGAACTCCTAGAGTTAGAGGAGCTAAAGGCTAGCGGAGCTTCTTCTTTTGTGTCCTCTCAGTTGGAGCATAGGTTGTCACAATGGCGTGATTTGAGATCTTCCATCGGCAGCGAGCTTCAGTCACATGAGCATTCTGTTGCACAGCTGATGGATGGTATTGCAAGAAAGGATACTGACAGAGCCGAGTTACTCAGTTCTTTAGACTCCAACCGTGAGGAAGTAGACAAGTTGACGAAGGCCTTGAAGTATGCCGAGGAGTCTGGTGTTATCATGACAGAGGAGTTGGCCGGACTAGAGAAGTCTCGCGGACAGATGCTTGAGAGATTAGGACCTACGCAGGAGAGATTGATGAAGCTGAAAAATGAAGCCGCGAAGATCTTGAGCAATTCTGAAGAATCTATCCGAGCTGATCTGCAAGCAGAACTTGAGCAGAGTTATACAGATAGGCTTTCTAAGTTAGAATCTCATGTTCTTAATCGCCGACTGCCTTCGGGCTGATGAGCTTTTTATTGTATGCTTTGACTTGATCTATTAATAAAGACCCAGTATTTGATTTCATTATGATACTTCTTTATTGATTGTGAACCCAGTGGACATAATGTTTACAGGATTTTTGGCAAACCCTCAGCCATTAACGGGTTTGATATGCCTTTACCGATTACCGTTTGAATCGGGCTAGCATGTGAATTTTAAAATCCGTCTCACATGTAACGTTGTGCTAAGAGTATTAATTCACTTAGACTTGATGCTATGATTTTGAATACATAGACTTTACCATTTTTTATGGGAAAATGTACCTAGCAACGCGTGTTAGGCGATGACTTATCCCTTCTTAGGTTTCAGGATAAAATTCCTCAGACTTAGACTCTGGTGTCTTTTTTCAATCGGCGAAAGACTAAACCGGCGATGTGTGTTAGACATAGACTTTAGGATTTTTGGCAAACCTCCAGTCTTCAACAGGTTTGATGTGCCTTTACCGATTACCGTTTGAATCGGGCTAGCATGTGAATTATTAAAACCCGTTTCACATGTAACGTTGCGCTAAGAGAATTACTTCTCTTAGACTTAGTGCTATGATTTTAAATACATAGACTTCACCATTTCTTATGGGAAAAGGTACCCAGCAACGCGTGTTAGGCGATGACTTATCCCTTCTTAGGATTCAGGATAAACTTCCGCAGACTTAAACTCTGGTGTCTTTTTCATTCGGCAAAAGACTAAACCGGCAACGCGTGTTAGGCGTAGGCTTATCTCTGTTTAGGAGTCGAGATATAGTTCCCCGTGCATAGAATGTACGGGTTTGAGGTTGAGAATTGTGTCTTTTCTCAGGGTAAAGAAGAACCCAAAGTTAGAGCGACAGAATTTTATATTCTTGGCCCCAGGTCTTGTTTAGGGTAAAGACAAACCCAAAAATAAAAGAGAAAGAATTTTATATTCTATCTTTCAACACTGAAGAGGAAGAATTTTATATTCTATCTCCAGTTGAAAAGAAAACTCAATGTGGGATCTCCACCCCTAGAATCCGGAAAGATGAAACTAAGAGTATGATCTCCACACCGAGAATCGGAAAGATTCAAACGACCCTAACTTTTATAGGATTGGTTGTTTGATTCAAGAAAAGAGTTCTTCATTTATTGAAGGGAAATTCCGATTTCGACCCTAACTTTTATAGGTTTGGCTGAAAAGGAATTTATGGAAGTCTTTCATTTATCGAAAGGGATGACTTGATCTTAGTCCTAACTATCTACAGGTTTGACTAAGACAGGTTGGTGACAATCCTAACTTTTATAGGTTTGATTGCTCGAATTGAAAATGGACCTCTCGTTCATGGAAGAAATCGAGAGGAGAATCTGGCTTTGGTCCTAACTTTTATAGGTTTGACCTGAAAGCAAAGGGAGTGGAATACAAGTAGCAGTAGAAATACTGGTTTGTACTAGTCACTCGATGAAGGATTTTGATGTTAAGTGATCAGGACTTAACACGTTAAGCTTTAAAAATTACCATGAATTGGCGGATAGAAATTTTAGTGGACCCACTGTCAGTTGATTTGATTAGTGGGGGATTTTTTTTTTTTGAGGAAATGTTAATATGTCAAAAGATTGAATCTCGTCTCACAAAATAACTCATGAGAGTTCGAGGATTTGATAACAATAAAAGAAAACATTCTGACATTTAGAGCTTAAATGTGGATCTCTTATTTATCACTTTTACAGTGATTGGGTTATCCCTAAGAATACCACATGTGATATTCTTTCGGGAACTTCCCGATACATTGGTTATCCTGAAGGTACTAAGGGTAGTATTTTTTCAGGAGCTTACCATTTATCGGCATCATAAGCCGGTCACCATCCTTGGTAACTAGGCGATATGCGCCATTCGAGTAGACCGTCTCTACTACGAATGGTCCTTCCCATTTGGGTTTAAATTTGCCTTTCTTCTTAGAGTTAAGGATCATAGGCCGTCTTTCAGTTAAGACCAAATCTCCTTCTTTAAAACTCCGTTGTCGAACCTTCTTGTCGAAAGCCCGAGAAATTCTGGCTTGGTAAAACTCAATATGCTGTTGAGCTTCTAGGCCCTTTTCATCGAGCATCTCGAGTTCTTCGAGACGTTTCTGATGTTGTTCTTCGGTCATCATTTGGGTTGCGAGAGCGATTCGAAGAGATGGAATTTGTATTTCCAACTGAAGGACGGCTTCACATCCGTATACCAAAGAATACGGGGTTACGCCAGTCGGTGTACGTACCGTAGTACGATAGGCCCATAGAGCCGCGCCAAGCTTGTCATCCCAATCTCGTTTATTATTTTTCACGAGCTTCGACAACAACTTTATGATAGTCTTATTGAAGGCTTCAGCCAATCCATTTGCTGTGGGATTGTAAGCCGTTGACGAGACGTCCTGAATTTTGAACTTCTCGCAAAACCTGATGAAGGCGTTGCTGACAAATTGAGGACCGTTGTCATGTATGATTCGTCTTGGGACACCATGCCGGTAGATAATATGGTGTTTGATGAATGCGATGACGTTACTGGTCTTAACTTCTCTGAGTGGAATCGCTTCAGCCCATTTGGAGAAGTAGTCAGTAATTACCAGGATGAATCGATCACCTTTGACCGACGGGGGATTTATAGGACCAACAATATCCATTCCCCAGGTATCAAATGGCCATGATGTAACCGAAGGATGCAGATGCTCCGGAGGTTGGTGCATATAATTCGCGTGTATCTGACACGCATGACACTTTCGGGCATACACGACTGCGTCACTCATTATAGAAGGCCAGAAATATCTCATTCTTCTGATGCGGTCATAAAGTTTGGGGCCGGGTTTGTGTGCGCCACAAATCCCTTCGTGTGCTTCCTTGAGGACTTCCTTAGCTTCTTTAGTCGATAAACAACGTAATAGTAAACCATCGTACCCCCTGCGGTACAACATTTGACTCTCCGTGTTATAGTAAAATCTCGCTGCTCTTCGTCGGATTGAATCCCTTTCTTTCACGTCTTCTGGTACGATTCCATGCAAGACGTAATCGATGATAGGGAAACGTCAATCTTGGGGTTCAAATTCGACTTGGGTTGAATATACCTCTTGAACATCCTCTTCCTTGTCATCTTCATCGTAGATTGGCACTAAAAGTTGGTGAGTTCTTACATAACAAACTGTTCTGTTTCGGGAGGCTGCGCCAGAGACACGGCTAATGCTGCTAATGCATCTGCGTAGGTGTTCTATAACCGTGGAATGTGTTCGATGAAGAATCATTCGAATGATTCTGCCATTTCCACTGCTATTTTATGATATGGTATTAAATCCTGACTTTGGACTTCATACTCCCCTTGAACTTGCTTAACTATTAGTTGAGAATCACAGAAAGTTTCGAGATACTCAACCCCCAGCTCTTTAGCGAAATTGAGTTCTATGAGTAGCGCGTTATATTCGGCTACATTATTTGAGCATGGATCGGTTAACGAGTAGGCTCGAGGCATCACGTGTTTTCTTGGGGAAACTAAGACGACTCTAACTCGGAAAGAGATCTTAGAACCTCCAGGAGCACTCGCTACATTAGCTGCTCGGGAAGCGCCATCGAAGTACAAACGCCATACTTGTTGGTGTGAAGTTACGTTGACTTTGTGGGTATCATCTGGCAGGTCATCATATATCTCGGCGGTATCCGTAGTTGGATTAGCTGCCAGGAGGTCACAGATGGACTGTCCTTTTACTGACTTCTGTTGTTTAAAGTCCAAGTCATATTGGGACAAGAGCAAGGCCCATTTGGCTAAACGCTAATTCATGAAAGCTGGCTGTGTCATGAATACTCGGACTGGGTTAACTTTAGAGATAACATAAATAGTCTGTCTGACCAGGTAATGCCGCATCTTTTGAATTACGAATACCAAGGCGAGACATTCCCTTTCAATCATGGGATACCAAGATTCAGCGCCTACCAAGGTCCGGCTTAGATAATATACTGCCTGCTCATGACCGTTATCGTCATCTTATGCAAGTAACACACTTAATGAGTGGCTCGTCGCCTTGACATAAATCAAGAACGGTTTGCCTGATTTCGGCGCGACGAGTACAGGAGGTTTTGAGAGGTATTCTTTAATACTCTCGAATGCTTTTTGACAAGCGTCGTCCCATACGAACGATACGCCCTTCTTTGTGAGTTTGGAGAATGGCTGACATTTTCCTGAGAGATTCGAGATGAACCGATGGATATAAGCCAACTGCCCTTGCAATCCTCTGAGCTCTTTAAGGTTTCTCGGAGGTTGTAACTCATTAATCGCCTTTACTTTATCAGGATCGATGTGAATACCTTTGGTGGTGACGACGAATCCAAGGAATTTAACACTGGACATTCCGAGGAAAGACTTGGTAGGATTCATTTTTAATTGATGGGTCCGCATCAGATCGAACATGGTCTTCAAGTCTTTAATGTGATCGTTCTTGTCATGAATTTTTACGACCAGATCATCCACGTAGCATTCGACAGTCTTTCGGAGATGCTCCTAAAAAATCTTCGACATGGCTCTCTGATATGTGGCACCTGCATTCTTTAAGCCGAAGGGCATGACCATGTAGCAGAAAACGCCGAGGGGTGTTCTAAACACGGTATGCTTTTTATCATCTGGGTGCATCTTTATTTGATTGTAACCAGAAAATCCATCCATGAAAGACATCCTCTCAAACCCGCACGTATTGTCGATGATGACATCTATGATGGGAAGGGGGAAATCATCTTTTGGGCAGGCAGCGTTGAGGTCTCTAAAGTCGATACAAATCCTGATTTTCCCATTCTTCTTAAGGACCGGGACAATATTGGCAAGCCACTCTGGATGTTGCTCTTCCCTAACAAAGCCCGAGTCAATAAGATTTTTAACTTCGGACTCGATTGCCTCCATCATCTGTGGACGAAACCGTCTTTGTTGTTGTTTGACAGGTTTGACATCCGGCTTAATATTGAGACGATGCACTGCTACATTTGGATCGAGTCCTGGCATATCTTCATAATTCCAAGCGAACACATCAATGTATTCCCTGATAAGAGAGATTAACTCCTCTTTCTCATCTGGCGGGAGGCTGTCGCTAATGAATATTGGCTTCGGATTATCCTCGTTACCCATATTCACTTGGATTACTTGATCTTCAGTAGGAGGTTCCCTTTGTTCAAATCTATCACCGTACTGCATATTCAGGTGATGAACCCAAGGGTCTTCCCAAGTTGACATTTGATCGTCTTCCTCTATCATCGCTGGGTCAACCGTAGCCATGTTCGACATTAGCTTTTTGAACATTTCCCCAAGACTAGCATCGGAATCCCAAGTTAAAGAATCAGAAGAATATCCGTTTTTAGCTTTGTTAGCAATTTGATCGATAACTTGCCAGCAACACTCATCATCGGATGAGGAGATATAACCTAAACCTCTTCTGTGGCGATAATAATCATCGGGTTTTCCTTTTGGTACATAGGCCATTCGAGGCGGAACTCGCAGACCTCGACCAAAGCAAAGACCTTCTCCTAGCGTGAAATCATATCCATACTTCTCCATGAGATCGCGCGCTTTCGTGTTATACCTAAATAGATGAGGTGCAGGTTTATCATTATCGTCTTCTTCTTCCAAGGAATGACAAGTGTTGTTCCGCATGTATCCTGCACCTATTTTTTCGTCATACAAAATGATTGAAGTGGCATGTACAAGTCAGGGTTATCATATAGCTCCTTAGTGATATTATCAAGACACATCGAATACTCTAAATCATCATTTATTGATATTTCCTCGGCAAGTTGCCAGTTACAACTACTTTCCGATGATTCTTCATCGTCAAGATTAATTACAATGGGTACAATGTCATTAAGTACAAAACCACCATCATAATCAAACCCAGCTTCTGTATCAGCTTCATCTCCGCTGTCCGTTCCTTGGGTCGATGGTTCAGTATCGGATTCAGCACCGTATAGAAGGGAATCGGTAAAATAGTTCTCCAATCCCTTAAACGGTTGCTTATCCGCGACCACCATCTTGACTTCATTATTGGTGTCCACGTATTTGAGACACTGATGAAGAGTTGATGGGACTATAAGATTACCGTGGATCTAGGGTCGACCCAGCAGTAAGTTATAAGAGGTTTCCGCGTCAATTACGTAGCACGTGACTTCTGACTTTAAGTCCCCGATCTGGCACTTTATTCGAATCTTTCCCAAGGGTTTGGATCCACTGGTGTTGAATCCGTAGAACGTAGTGCCCGTGGAAGCTAGCTTACTAGCCGGTATTCCGAGATTATACATCAATCGGAGTGGCATGATGCTGACAGCGGAACCCGGATCGACTTGGATCCGATTGACCACGCTGGAGCCAATATGCCCGATAAAATACAAAGGCCGGTCATGCTTTGAGTTCTTCGTCTGCATATCTTCTTTGGTTAAGGAAATGCAGGGAAAATGGTGTGCCCGAGATTACAGTGTTGAACTGACGGCTCTGGTTCTTCAGGAGACGGCTTGATTCGAGTCAAGAAAGCTTCAGAGTCTCTCAAGGCTTCTTGTAACGCCTCTCTCGTGTCTTTTGAGAGACGCAACAATTCATACAACATTATTCTAGCTAGTATGTTAGCTAGTTGCGCCATGATATTGAAGCGATGCGGAGTACTCGAGCTCCCCGGTTTATCTCTTCCAATCGGTAGATTGAACCAAGACTGCTTCGGGTTTTGGACTTCCTGGTGTAGAGGATCTTTCCCTTTTGGCTTTTGTTGGGTTTTCTCCGCAACTATGGGTGCAAGGGGAGTCGCAATCACCCCCATTTCCGCCAATGTCCTAGAGGGAACAGCTTTAGTCACCCCCTGTTCGGCTAACTGTTTTGAGGCATCCGGATATCTGAAGTGGTACTCATTCCCGCTCCTGGTAGTAAAGGCTTCCTGCTCATCTTCGGATAATGAGAAAGTAGGAATACTTTCGTCGTCTCCTTCTGGAATGGCTGCGGCTCCACAACAAGACTTACCTTTTCTTTTTGACTTTTTCTTGGAAGAGGATCCAGTCCATTGTTCATCTCCAATTAGATCGGGGTGAACCCAAAGAATCTCGCCATTTGGAGCTGTGTGTGACACAAGTCCTTTCTGGCGTTGCTTGTGAGGATCATCGTTCACTGTCTTTACCGCCACATTTATCACTGGCTCAGGCTGAAACAAGTTCAAGGGAACGGACCCAAAACTGATCGACACTGCATTCGCGCCCACCTTCTTCTCCTTAGGTTGCTTCATAGTGATGACTCTAACATCTATTAAAGCTTGGATCTTGTCCTTGAGGGCGTAGCATGCCTTGGTAGGATGATGCACCGCTCTATGGAATGCGCAGTATTTTGGATCATTAATTCTTTTAGCATCTTCCTGATCTTGGATCGGAGGCAACTTGATCTTGTTATTCTCTATAAGGTATTTGAAAATACCGGGAACTTCATCCTCTTTGAACGAATAGACCTTCGAGAATTTTGGCTCTGAGGCCTTTTGCTTCTGGGGCTGTTGTTGCCACCTTGATTGTTGAGGCGTCTTCTACTGCTGCTGTTGCGATTGCGGTTGCGCTTGCACTTCGAATGTTTGGTTCGCGTCCACTGCATTCGCTTGTGCCTTTCCCTTACCCTTAGGGACAAAGTTCTGTTATGGAGTATTATTTGCCGTTTGACCTCTTTCAGCCTTCTTCCTTTTAAGGAATCGTTCGGCTCGTTCTCCTCGCACTTTCAAGTCCTTCCAGGTCTTTGGTGGTGCCATTCCCATAGCTTCGAGGATGTCCAACGAAAGATTATTGTGACAAGTCTCGAGGATGAAATATTCACTGACCGGATCCCTGCAGTTCATTACCTTGTTCCGGAATCTCTTCACGAAGTTTTCGACCGTCTCACCATTTTTCTGTTTCTCGTCAAATAGTGTACCGATTGAAATCTCGGTGTCGTCGTCGAAGAAGTTTGTCAGAAACATATCCTCCATGTCATCCCAACTGTTGATACTCCCCGGCTTGAGACGGCGATACCAATCAAAGGCTGCTCCTCGAAGCGTGCCAACGAATGACCGCACCATTAGAGGTTCATTCTCGAAGATTATTCCTAAGTGAGACTTAAAATATATTAAGTGCTGGGTAGGGGAACCCTTTCCATCAAACGGCGTGAAATTGATCAAATTGAATTTCACCGGATATGGAATTGATTCCCATTCCTTTGGGTATGGACATGGTATTCCGGACCTCTTCACTTCTTGAGCATTCATCAAGGCGTTGATTTTGCTCTCCAAGTCCCTCATTTTCTTATCCTCACTCGTATCTGTCTTCGAGTGATTTCGGGGAGAAGTAACGTGATCCTCCTTTGTATTGTTATCATCCGAAGGGCCACCCCCATTATTGTTATTGACGGGAGGGGTGTTCATGTTGGCATTATCCTCCACTTCTCGTTCATCATCACCTTGGTTGAGATTATTGCGACGACTGGATTCTCCTTGATGAGTCGTCAGTCTCGCGATTTGCTGGTCATACATTTCTCTCATCTGCTGCATGGCCATTTCCATTTCAAATTTGAAATTTTCCTTCTGTTTGGTCAAAGCGTCTTTGAGTATCTTAGCCATCTGCTCGGCGCTGATCATGAATGACTCGTATGATTGTCCCGTGCTGGATTCAGTAACATCGGAAGCCATTACCGAGCAAGCATCCGAGCAAACGTCTGACATTTCCTCTTCTAAAGGAAGTCCCTTTTGCATCCTTTGGTAATTCTTTTGCCTACTGGTCCCTGATCGCAATCAAGTCATACGCTGGGACACCGCGGCAAACTGATCCGGACTAAAGCGTCGTGTTGACTTCCCTCTCCCGGTCATATTGACGGACACTTCTGGAAATTCATTACCTCGGAGGACAGGTTTCCTCCTACGGACATGCCTTGGTTTGGTCTCGGACGTTCTGGTAGAGATTCTCTCAAACACCGAAACTCTTCTTGGGGCTTTAGAACAGTAGCATTCTGATAATACCGCCTTGATTATGTTGGCACACGGACAGTGAGAATCCGTGTCTCGAACGTTTCTCTTTTGAGACTTATCCGTACCCCCGGCCCTATAGTACAACTTGTCAGTTTGATAACTGGAGCAACCCATAGAGTGTTGGCATGAATTCCTAGGTATAACATCATCATCATCAGACAAATATGTTTCCCACTGGGGATACGACGCTTTATTAGCGTCTCCAAAAGTCACTCGTTCAGGTTTACGCTTTTGCGAGCGTGAAAACCTAACGGGCTCTTGAACTTCAACCCGCAATCCAATGCGGTCGGTAACAGAGGATTTCCCTTTATTATCTTTATTAGGGGGATTAGTACGACCCCCAGTCTGGATTGCTGTTTGGGGACCTTTCAACGGTCCCAATTGCTCCTTGACGGGTGATTTACCTCGATCTCCAGGTAGAGGATCGATGCGACCTTTCAAAGGAACTCTGGATTTGGTGAGATCCACGCTACCACCCGGCTCCATCGGAGACACGGGGACAGATGAAACGGGATCTGAGGTTGACGAAGGCCGGACGGTAACTTCGTTCACTTTTGCCTTAGGCGTTGGTTTTGCCTTCGGCACCCACACCTGTTTGCGCTTGGGCGGCTTCTCAACTGCTTCTTCCTTCTGTATTTCTTTCGCTTTATGCAAAAGGGCTTGGGCATGCGCGAGCAATGCGCGACACTTCTTGATTCGCTCTTCAAGGGTGGAGCGGGTCCTCTTGACGCGAACCCATTCGTTCGTTTCTGTCTTGGAGGAGGTGTTGGTTGTTCGCCGTTGTTGTTCTCGGCGTTGCCTGGATTTCAGATCCTCATTATAGCGGATCCCATCCATCGACTCCGAAGCCTTGGCCAATTGTCACGTAAGGCGTTGACATCGTCTTTGGTGCGCCCTCTTCGACAAAGTTGGAGTGCCTTCAACGGTTATCTTCACGGCGGAGGGGAGACTTGGATCTGCCGCTTCGACCACGTTGGACGTCGTAGGGGCGTCACGGGGAGTGAGTGCAGCGACGATAAGGGGATCTCGGATCTTCAACCCTGAGGTCCCGCGAGCGTTCCTGAAAGAGGAGGCCTTCCTACACCTGCTTGGAGAGGCGGATCTGGAGGAGGAGGAAGAGAGGTACTCTTCATACTTTTGCTGGCCGAATTCATACTCGACCTCTTCATTCACCCGGATCTTGAATGCCGGTTGCGTCACGACAGCCTCGGCAGCGAGGCTGTTGGCTCCCACTGTGGTCGCCAGTTTGTTTTCGGTAAAAGTTGCCTTCATTGTCGAATTCATTATAATATGGATTGCTTACAAAGAATTCAAAATATTCAATAAAAAGAATGAAAAAATGAAAGATTACAACTTTTCAAAAATAACGCAAGATCCGTTCTTCGTTTCTTGCTTGCGTGGGTCTTTAGCCGGTGACGGGGATGTCGATATCCGTGAACTACCTGACAATCAGAACAGATCCGGAACTCCGTCGATCCGTGAAGGAATATAGAAGCAGAAGCACTTATCTCGGTAACGGCGAGATAATTGCTCTTTTTAGGATTACCGTAACGGGATAATCCTAAGGAACGGATGCGGGTGATGCAGATCTGAAGAATTTCTCTCTCTTACGTTGAAGAACTCGATCAATCTTCGGTCCGGCAGGGCTTCGCCAATTCTCCAAAATTCCAAATCTGAAAAAATAAGGCTTTGAGGCTTGTATTTATAGGCACGGGGGGG
>BQKN01064889.1:279084-296824 GCA_022839385.1 Asparagus kiusianus | reverse complement strand
TATATATAAGTATATACAAGTATATATTAATGACAATGTACACTTAAAAATATATATAACTATACATTAATGATCATATCTGTTACAAAACTAATAAAGTAGAGTAGAGAAAGTAGACAAGAAGTAAAAATAATTTTATTTCCTCAAATTCTCCTTACAAAGTGAGGTAAGAATACCTCTATTTATATACAAACTAAGATGATGATACATGAATAATTACTCATAGAGAATATCAATGGGTAATACATGTATCAATCTCTTCGAGAAACTAAATTGACATCCATATCATTTAATTGTTTCATAACACTCCCCCTTGGATGTCCAACATTACACAAAGAATATGCCTCGTTAAAACCTTACTAGAAAAAAATCCAGTGGGAAAAAATTCATAGTGAAGGAAAAAGACTACACTATTCTTGTGTATTAGTTTCTCCCCCTGATTCAAATATCATTTGAGATCTTTCAACTGACGCATTCCAATATTTTTTACCAATTTTTCTTAAAAGTTACAGTCGGCAATGCCTTGGTGAATAAATCTGTCAGATTATCACTCGATCGAATTTGTTGCATAATGATTTCACCATTCTTTTGCAAATCATGAATAAATAAGAATTTTGGTGAAATGTGTTTCGTTCTATCTCCTTTAATATATTCTCATTGAGCTATATAAGCTGCATTGTCTTCAAACAAAATAATTGGAGGATTTTCATTTTCAGGAGACAATCCACTATTCTTTCAGATATAGTGGATCATTGATTTTAGCCAAATACATTCTCAACTGGCTTCATGAATTGCTATTATTTCAGCATGATTTGAAGAAATGGCAGCAATTGATTGCTTCGTAGATCTGGGTTCTTGTTCCTCGTCTTCTTCCATAATATCAAGAGCTACATTATATGCAAATGCATTATCGACAATTACTTCTCTTCGGTTCTAACTTTTTCTCGTAATGACAAAATTTATTGAATTTTCTACAGTTTCATTCTCTTCAAGAGTTGTCTCTTCAGGAGCGACCTCTTCAGGAGGTTGAATTTTGTCATTAGCAATATTTTGATTATTCGATCCTTTTTTCTTTCGAGGATTCTTATCTTTGGAACCAAGAGGTCTACCACACTTCAAGCGTGTTTTAGATTCGTTAGCACTTTTAATTTGTCCTTCTGGGATATCAATTTTAATCGGAGTATTTTTTGCTGGAATATGTGATTTAGTAATTCTTCTAGAATCACTAAAAATATCCGGTAATTGGTTTGCAATTTTCTGTAAATGTATAATCCTTTAAACTTCCAGTTCACATTCTTTTGTACGAGGATCAAGAAAGTCTAATGATATTTTCCATGTAATTTCCTTTTTCGGTTGATCTTTACCTCCCCCTATTGTCGGGAAATGTGATTCATCAAAATGACAATCTGCAAATCTTGTAGTAAATAAGTCACTTATTAATGGTTCAACATATTTAATTATAGAAGGTGATTCATACCCGACATATATCCCTAATCTTCTTTGAGGGTCCATATTAGTACGTTGAGGCGGTGCAATAGGAACATATACTGCACAACCAAAAATTCTTAAATAAGAAATATTGGGCTCGTGGCCAAGAGTTAATTGTAAGAGAGAATAAGTATGATAACTTGTCGGCCTAATTCTCATAAATATTTTTGCATGTAATATAGCATGTCCCCAAGTAGATAGAGGAAGTTTAGACCTCATTAACAATGGTCTTGCAATTAATTGAAGCCATTTAATAGATTATTCGGTTAGACCATTTTGTGTATGAACATGAGCTACAAGATATTAAACACTTATTCCAATAGATATGCAATAATCATCAAAAGCATGTGATGAATATTCACCAGCATTATCTAAACAAATTTTCTTAATAGAATAATCAGGTATTTTTGCTCACAATTTAATTATCTGAGCAAGCAATCTCGCAAACGCCAGGTTGCGACTAGATAATAAACATACATGTGACCATCTTATTGATGCATCAATTAGCAGTTTAAAATATTTAAATGGTCCACATGGTGGATCTATAGGCCCACGTATATCACCATGAATTCGTTCTAGAAATGTAGGGGATTTAGTTCCCACTTTCGTTGGTGATGGTCTAACAATTAACTTCCCTCGGGAGCAAGCAACACATGAGAATTCATTAGAATTTAGTATTTTTTTGATTTTTCAATGAATGGCCATGTGAATTTGCAATTATTCGCCTCATCATTATAGAACCAGGATGTCCAACGTGATCATGCCAAATCATAAAATCATTGGGATTAGTAGACTTCTGATCTATAAGGTGATAAATTTTAGCTGCACTTATTTTTATATAATATAAACCAGAAGATGGAGAAGACGACTTTTCTAATACGCATTTCTTTTCAGAAATAATATTTGTAATCAATAAGTATTCACCATTTGTCTCATTCATTGTCTCGATCTGATATCCATTTCGGCGGATATCTTTAAAACTTAGCATATTTCTATAAGATTTTATCGAGAGTAGTGCATTATTTATGATAATTTTAGTTCCTTTGGGGAGAAATACATTGGCTCTTCCGGAGCCATCAATCAATTTAGCACTACCACTTATTGTGTTAACGTTTGTTTCCATTTTCAAATGATTAAAACACTTCATGGTTTTAAGTATAGTGTGTGTAGTAGCACTATCAATGAGACAAATATTATCATCACCATTGTTTGATCCTAAATATTTGGCATCCATTTTTTCTTCAGGAAGAAATTATAAAAAATTACAAACAAAAGTAAATATCAATAAAGTCCATAAATTACAAAATTCGTAAAGAAAATTAAATAAAAGATGCGAAAATAACAAAATTCAAAATGTCGGGTATTTGTCATGAGATCATTTCGCAACTTTAGGTTGCTCAAGGAAAATCAGCTACGTCGAGGTGTGTGATATCATCAAGATCATCATAAATATTGTTTTGATCAATAAAATTTGTCTCGATATTTTTGCATTCCCCTTTTTTATGATGCCTGATAGAGGTCAACAAGATGTTTTGCCGTATGACAGGTACGGGACCAATGACCTTCTATTCCACACCGGTAGCATATTTCCTCATAATATTTCTTTTCTTCACTTTTTTATCATTATTGTCCTACTTCTGAGGTAGGAATACATTTATTTATATACAAACTAAGATGATAATACATGAATCATATTAATTACTCATAGAGAATATCAAAGAGTAATACATATATCAATCTCTTTGGGAAACTAAATGGACATCTACATCATTTAATTATTTCATAACAATACCATACTATAGTTATATATAAAAATATATAAAATGTAGATAATTAAAAATTAGACCGGGCCGGACCCGGATTAGACTTCACCACCTTAGTCCGGACCCAGGCCCAGAGCCCAATTAGCCCGGATTTTCCGGGCCCAGTGTTCGGGTCTGGCCGGGCACCGGGCTGGGTCCGGCCCCAATGCCCATTTAGACTCCTCTAGGATCGTCTAATGATGTGTGTAGTTACAAGCGATTCTCTCCTTTCTAACGTGCGCCTCCGCCTAGTTTTCAATGGGGGGAGAAGAAGAGAAATAGCAACAAGAGGGTTGCAAATTGTGAATTAAGAGATTCTCTCTTTGTCTATATTTCTCCACCTAATAAATTTGAAGCGAATTGGAGAAATTAGACGATTCTTCGAGCTAATCGATCATGCAGAGCATAGGATTGAAAGTAGATAAGAGGAAAGTCCAGGTTGAAGAGATTTTTGCCAGAATCACACCTTTAACTGAACCCCAGTTGCCTCAATTGCAATCAAGGTTTCCAATTTCTCGTCAATTTAAGTAAGTCTTCTAACTCTATTTCTATTTCATGGGCTGATGAAGTAGTTGTTGAAATAGATTGTGGATTGAATGGTGTAAATAATTTGGGTGATGATGTTATCGGGGGTAATGTTCCTACTTAAATGTATACTCAAGTTGCAAATGAAAATGATGCGGATAATTGTGAAATTGAAATGAACAATTCTCCCCCTAATTTGAAAAATCTTGAGGAAGAAGAGAAGGGCATTTAAAGTTCAGAGAATGATTTACATCAATTAGATACTGCTAATGGTGGATTTGCATCGCTTAAAACTTTTGTTAGTCTATTTGCTGAAATCTGGGAATGGTTTGTCTCTAACTTTTGTTCCTCCTGCTCAACCTCGTACTGTTGCATTCTCTTTTGAGGAGTGGAAGGAAGGTGAAATTCTATGGAAATTTTCTTTGATAGGTCATATTATTGGCTTGAATGTAAAGTTCAAATCCACAAAAACTTTTGTAAAAAAGCTTTGGAGCAAAATTTCCATTCCTGCAATTTCTCTCATAAAGCAAGGTGATTGCCTATTTGATTTTCACTTAGAGAAGTAAAATGAGGAATATGTTGGAGGTAGGACCCTGGGTTTTTGGATCAAGGCCTCTGGTGTTGAAGTCCTGGTCTATGGATATTGATATGGAGAAAATTTAAGATTAAGTTATCCAATTTGGGTTCAATTTTCCAATCTTCACTCAAATCTATGAAGTATCACTGGTATAAGTAAGGTTGCAAGTCTGATAGGTGAGCTGATGACTACTGATAAACTTATGGCAACTAAGCAATGATTGACTTATGCAAGAGTTCTTTTGGAACTACAGTTGCCTTTAGAGTCTTCCTTACCAGATCGACTCACTATCCAAGGACATGATAGAATTTGTTACACTCAAAAAGTGCTACATGAGTTAAAGCCTACGTGGTGTTCTTCATGTAATATTATTGTGCATTATACTGAAAACTATAGAAGACATCCTATGAAGAAGAGATGGGTTCCTGTTAATAGGTAGGAGGAAGCTCCAAAGGAAAGCAAAGATCCTAAAAACTTACCTAAACAACAAGAATTTTGCAGGGGATAATGAATGCTCAAACTACAGCTAGCAAGGAGCCTGCTTCTGCATAAGTGGAAGCAAGAAAATCACCTCCTAATATTGCTCCACATTCTCAATCTTTCACTATAAGGTTATCTTCACCTATGCATGCTTCTGGCCTTATGAATGTTTTCAAACATGTTCACAAAGAAAATCAGATTAGGGAGGGAACAACAAATCTTCATGTTTTTCTACTTCTATTCATTCATCTCACTTCTCTCCTTTAGATCAACAAGTATGTGATTTAAACCCCTCTAGTATTGATAGAGAAGGACACTCCCACTACATTGCTATCTAGAATATTAGAGGATTCAACAAATCATCTAAGCATGTTATTGTCAAGCAATTTACTAATAACTACAAGATCTATTTTTTAGCTATTTTGGAAATTAAAGTATCTGATAATAAAATGCACCTCATAGCAAAAAAAAGTTGCAAAAGATTCTAACTAGTTTTTTTAATGTTCAGGAAGCTGGCTTTTGAAGAGTATTGATTTTTTAGAATAGTAATTATCTGAATGTGCAAAGTATAAGCTCTTTTGCTTAATGTGTAACATGTTTAGTTACATCTATGGATGATGGACTATTTTGTCTTTTTAATCTATGCTGTTACTGATATCGAGGGAAGGAAAGCATTTGGCATGATCTAGTTTCTTTCAAGCAAAATGTTTCTTCCCTTTAAATTGTAGGAGGTGATTTCAATGCAACACCTAATAGCAAAGAAAACTTAGGAAGTTCTCAAGTTACTAATTTAGATACTGAAGGTTTTCATAACTATATCACTTTGAACCAGTTAACTCATCTCAAATCAACTGGATGCTTCTTCACTTGGTGTAACAAACAAGATGCTTAAACAAGAGTATGGAGTAGAATGGAGAGGATTTTAGTAAACGAAGAGTTGATATATCAATACACACCAAGTCAGATAGAATTTCTTTTGCCAAATTGCTCTGATCATTCTTCAGCGTTTTATTGACAATATGAGATAATGGTTTTTAGGGTAAAAGGCCTTTCAAATTCTTCAATATGTGGTCCAAGCATTCTGATTTCATCCCAACTACTGAATCAATATAGTCTCAAATTGTAACAGGTTGCAAGATGTTTAGTTTTTCCTCCAAATTGTAAAGGCTTAAACATTTTCTCAAAGCTTTGAACAAAAGATATTTCATGAATATTAGTGAACAAGTCATACGAGCAAAAAGTGAGTTGGCATATAGTCAGAATCAGTTGCAAAATGATCTATTCAATGCTAGCTTGATAAAAGAGAAAAAAGAGAGTATTGATAAGTATAATAAGCTCCTTAATTGTGAACTATCTTTTTATAGACAGAAGGCAAATATCAATTGGAGTTTACATGGTAATAAGGGTTCTCAGTCTTTTCACTTTATAATGAAAGCCAAAAGACACCATGACAAAGTACTCTCTTTATACACTGACAGAGGAGCGAGAATCACTATTATGCATGAAGTAGTTGATGAATTTATTGCTTTGTATTAGAAACTTTTTGGCACTATAGTTAATACTCTTTGTCCTTATCCTGCTATGATTTCTAATGGTCTTATTCTATCACCTCTACGAAGCAGCACAATGGAGCTTGCAGTCACTAGAGAAGAGATCAAACAAGATAAATTCACAATGACAGATGATAAATCACCTAGACCGAATGGATGTAATGCATCGTTCTTCAAAGCAGCTTGGAATGTTATCTAGCTATTGATGAGTTCTTCTGCTTAGGGAAACTGCCAGGATGATAAGCTCTACCTTTGTAACTTTGGTGCCTAAAGTTTTTAATCCTCAAACTACATCAAATTTCCGACTAACTACTTGCTGCGATTGTGTGTACAAAATTATTACTAAAATCATTGCAACAAGAATTCAAGCAGTAATGAGTTATTTGATAAGTGATGCTCAGAGTGCATTTGTGAAGGGAAGACTCATTTCAAACAATATCCTACTTGCTCATGAACTTATTAAACATTATGGTAGGAAAAATATCTCTCTAAGAGCCATCCTTAATATTGATTTGAGACAAGCATTTGACACTATTCGCTGGGATTTTACCAGTCTATGGTAAAAGAATTGGGCTTCCCTAGTAAAATAATTATGTGGATTATAGCATGCATTACGACCCCTAAGTATTCTTTATCTCTAAATAGGTCTATTCATGGTTATTTTCTTGGTGCAAGAGGGCTAAGGCAAAGGGATCCTCTCTCTTCTTACCTATATGTGATTGATATGTAGTACTTGTCAAGGAAACTGAGCTTTCTCAAGTATTATAATTCTTCAAATTTCATCCAAAATGTGCTAGATTGAATATCACACATCTTGCATTTGCTGATGGTCTACTCCTACTTGAAAGAGCTGACATTCCATCTACATCTAGGCTCTATAGTTGCCTTCCTGATTTCAACCAAATTTCAGGTTTAGAACCCAATCCAAATAAATGTTCTATCTGCCTTGGAGGTATTGATGATAATTTAAAAAGACTAAATCTTTACATCACTCGACTTTTCTGAAGGTATATTGTCAGTAGGATATCTTGGTATGCCTCTTATTTCTAAGAGATTGTCATTCCTAGACTGTACTCCTCTGTTGAGTACGATCTCTAATCAATTCCAAAATTGGTAAAAAAAGGAAAAAAAATATATTATGCTAGTAGGCTGCAGTTGATAAAATCAATCATACTTGGTGTTCAGATTTATTGGACAATTAATTACATTCTTCCAGTTAAAGTTCTTGAGAGAATAGACACTTTATGTAAAGCTTTCTTATAAGGGTAGAAAAACACCTCTTATCTCATGGAAAAATATTTGTTAGGATAAGAAACATAGTGGTTTGGGTGTCTTTTCTGCAAAATACTAAAATTATGCTTCTGCTATCAAGCTTTTATGGATGATCCATCTCAAAAAGACCTCTTATAAATAAAATGGATTCATGACAACTGCTTAAGACATTCAAACATTTGGCAAGTCTCTATTAGGGCAAATGACTCTTGAATGTGGAAATAATGTTAAGAGTAAGGGACATTGTGATACAGCAATTGGATGGTGTCAATAATCATCAACTTGCTATTAACTCTTGCTGCAGTGGCGAAAAACTTCAGCTCTCCTTTGTTTACAAAGTTTTGGTTCCATCAACTTCTCAGGAAAGCTGGTAAAATTCATTTTTTGTTTTGCCGGGGGGGGATTACATTACCCAAAACAGTCTTTCGTTTTATGACTAGCTATACAATCAAGACTTTTGACCCGAGATAGGCTACGCCGTATGAGAATGCTGGAAACAAATCATTGTGTCTTATGTACTAATAGGCAGCCTGAAACTCACAAGCATTTACTTTTTGAATGCCAATACTCTATGGATGTCTAGAACAATATAATGGATTGCTTGGGGTTTTGGTGGAGATCATGCAGTTGGGGTCATGTGAATAATTGGTTTCGCTTCAACATGAGAGGGAATGGCTTCATGAAGAAAATCAAAAGAACGGATTTATCTGTAATAGTTTATATGTTGTGGCATGAAAGGAACCTAATGATTTTTTCAGCACAAAATAAGAGGGCCGGATGTTTTAATACTTGCAGTGATGACCTCAATTCTCACTATTATTCTAAACATCAAAATTCCTGATCATATTCATGAGCGAATAGAGAGTTTGTAATGAGAAGTTTTCTATTATTTGTTGCTTTCAGATGTTAATATCTGAGTACTTTGATGTACTATGAACTCACATTTTGGTAAATGAATAAATTGATACAAGCCTGCAGCTACAACTTAATATGTAATTGATCTACAAGAGTATGCGGCTCATCAACAACAATAAAACCAGCACTATAAAAACGTAAATTAATGCTAGTTCATTTACGAGTCACCCAAGCTTGATGTCAGCCACGAACACCATAACTTGAAGAAACATCATTCAGCGGCACTTAAACGAACAAGAAAATTAAAAAGGTTAAGATGCATATTAAACCATAAGTTAGTCGAAAAATAAACATCGAAAACGACCAACAAAGGCCTATTATTATAAGAATAACGGCAAAACGTGACAAACTCAATATAAAGTAGGGATGTCAATTTTAACCCATACCCATTTACCCACCCGACCCACCCATTAATTAGCCTGTCCAAAACCCACCCATTTAGTTAAATGGGCCTAATCGGGCGGGTGTATTTTCAATAATACTAAATGGGCGCTAAATGGGCGGTCTATAGTAACCCGTTTGCCCGCCCGCTCTTATTGCCCAAACCTAAACCCTAAAACCCCAATCTCGTCCAGTCGTGCCCAATCCGCAACGGCGCAATCCCGACCCCAATCACTCCTCCGCCTCCTCCTCCGCCGCCTCAACCGCCTCCTCCTCCGCCGCCTCAACCGCCTCTCGAACCCGACGCCGCCTCCGTCACCAAGGTGAGCTCTGCTTCCTTCATTCTCTCGTTTCCTGTTCTTTACTTCTCTTTCTCAATAATTTTGATTATTTTCCATAGTATCTAGAGTTCCAGGCTGAGCTCCTCCACCTCCGATCTCAGCTTGACCTCAGGCTCGATTTCAGCACCAAACTCTGCTGGATCTCCACTCGATTCTTTGTGATTGGCATTGATTGCAATCAGATATCTTGAGGTATTGTCTTCCTAATCTCATTTTACAATTTTTTGATTTGATCTATAAAATATTTTCTGGATCAATTACATGATAAAAGATGAAAAATTGCATCTTGGTGCATAATCTTCGTGATTTTGATGATTTTAGGATGAATAGGCTCTAGTTTCTGTTTTAATTTTATGCTGGTTTTGTTGGTTTTGTTCATTTATATGAAGTTGTTCATCAAATTTAGCACACTAAGAAAAACTTGTTAAATCATCAAAGGGGTATCTTTCCTTCAAAGTTTTGAATTTTTTTAATATCATCATGGCTCGTCACAATTGCCACTATCAGTATATTGTTCTAGTCCAAAGCCTCCTAGTTTTAATTCCATCAAGATACAACAAAACATCCGGTAGCATTACACGATCACAATCTCTTTTCTTTTTAATTCCATCAAGATTTTTTCTCGGAAGAAAACTGGACTTCAAGCTATTTTCAGTTGCCATGAGTTTCTTTGCAGCTTGAACTATCAAGTCATCTCTTTCCCGCAGTGTAAACAACTTGTAGGACTTTGTGTCTTCCTTGAGTTCTTCAAGATATGTCATAGATATCTTCCTCTCCTTATATGTATATAATCACCTAAACAGGCTCTGATATAAGGTATGCATATGCTTTTGCATGGAAATTGGAATATCTATGTTGCCTCTTTTCATTGCCTGGAGTTTGTCATGCAAATACTGTTCCGATCCTCGGATATTTCTGAGGGCAGAAATTGGAAATGGTTCCTAAATGTATTCAAAAGGGGAAGGGGTGGCGTTGGGGCCCTTTAGGAAATGGAGACACAGGATCATAGTTAATGCCTTAATGGAGAAATAAGAATTTGAGATGAGCATAAAAGAACATGGAACAAGGTTAACTGAGAAGGAATTAATGGAAGTAAAGTTCACATTATATAAAAAAATTTCTCATAGTTGTTTTTACTGCCTTTGCTGATATAAATGTAGTCAAAAAACAGAAAACCATAGCTGTCTTCCTTGAATGAATTTATTTTATTTGTATGAATTTATTTTATTTGTATGTAGTTGATCAAGAACTTGCTGTTTCTTGTTATATTATTAGCGACATATGAATTATTACACCAACCAATTACTGCTTTTATATTATTTTGTGCCACTTGTTATACTCATCTTTAAGCCTGCATAGTTTGGTTCATGTTGTCGGTAATTGGATTTTGTGATCGATTTAGTTCTCTTATCGCTTTTATTATTGTTTTCCCCCTTGAAAGTATGGCTTAATTGAGCAGAATTTAGGTCTTGAAATTGCTATTAATTCAACAAGTTGTCAATATCTTTTAAAAGTCAATATCTTCATAGGTTTAGAAGTCTGTCATCGATTAAAACTAAACTCTGGAATCAGTAATGATATCCAAGCTCTAGGAATTAATAGTTGGAGGTTTTAAGCTTCTCCCACAAATGTTATGTATTTTAAAAATCAGTAATGATATCCCACAAATGTTATGTATATGCTGTATGTATCTGTTTTTTTCTTTGCTTGTGTAGTACGTGCTTGAGATTGAAACCTGGCTGTTTTTGCCCCCACTGTTACGTACTTTGGCCATAGTAGAAATAATTTATATACAAGTTCCTGGATGTAGAAAAGTAAATGAATATGTTGAGTCAATTTATATTCCACTGTATTATGTGTTTACTACCAAAATTGATGTGCTATTAAATTATTTTTTTCAGCGATCATGTCTTTAAATGATCAATTTAGCATCCATGATGATGGTAGTGATGATGAGAGTACTTCTAAACGTAAAAGAAGACAAACATCAAAAGTTTGGGATCACTTTACGAAGTTATCTACCGATAATGATGAGAAAACTAAAGTTCAATGTAATATGTGTAATCATATTTATGTTGGTGGTCATGGCACTAAGACAATGTTGAGGCACATGGATTCTTGCCCGAAAAGGAACTTAGATGAGGCTGATTCTTCCAGGAAAAGTATGCCACTAAATCAAGAAAAATATAGAGAAATGCTTGCTAGAGTAATTGCATTGCATGGTTATCCATTCACTTTTGTCGAACATCGAGGAAACCGTGAGTTGCATAGTTTTCTAAATTCTGAAGTCAAGCATATTTCAAGGAACACTGCTAAAACAGATTTGATCAAATTGAACAATTAACCAAGTAAAGTTTCATGATTTTTAGTTGCATTTGGAGCTGAAGTTGCTGTTGTTGCTGATGCAATTCTTGTTGCTGCTGCAGCTGTTGAAGATGATGTTGCTCCTCTAACTGAAGTTTTAAAAATTGCTCCAACTCTGGCATATACTGGTTAACTGACTGTTGATGCTGCAGAGAACCTTGAATTTGTTCAATAAATGGCACAGCCGAATTCTAACGAGAAAGCAAGCGCTGCTGCTGCTGCTGCTGCTGCTGCTGTAGTTGCTGAAGCTGCTGTTGCTGAAGCTGCTGAAGCTGCTGCTGCCGAAGCAGTTGTTGCTGATGCTGCAGAGAACCTTGAATTTGTGAGCTAGTAGTACGTCTATAACTGCAGTTATTTTGGTTGATTTTGGTTGATTCTGGAATATGTTTATACTGTTTCCTTGCGTTGTGATTATTGTCAGTCGCAGCGTTGTCATTTAAATATACTCGCAATTTTGTTGTTATTGATCTTTTGGTTTTTGGTTTGGAAATTTGAGGTTAATTTTGCAAATGTGTAAGGTCTGTACTTTTATCCAGGCTTGTAAATTGTTTAATCATGAATTTATCTGCATTTGTTTATCTTTGTTTATGTTCCTATCTTTGTTAGTATTTTATCAGAAGCCCCAACAAGTTTGCAAAAAGCTCCCAAAAAGTTTGCAAAAAGCCCACAATAGTTTACAAAAAAACCCCTAAATGTTTACAAAAAACACCCCAAAAGTATTATACATATATATGTACTATAGTTAAATGGGCAAATGGGCGACCCGTTTATTAAATGGACGGGTAAAAACCCGCCCATTTAAATAATGTTAAATGGGTCATAAATGGGTAAATGGGCAAAACATGCCCGCCCATTTATGGCCCGCCCATTTAAACCCATACCCACCCATTTAACATCTCTAAAGATAGCAGCAAAAAGTGACAAACTCAATATAAAGATAGCAGCAAAAAGTGAACAAACTCAATATAAAGATAGCAGCAAAAAGTGAACAAACTCAAGGTAAAAATTCAATGACATGAATATACAAGTTAATGAGAACAAAAACCCCACGGAAAAGGGTTGATTTTCTGTTGGAAACATAACATACAAAGTAGCGGAATTTGCGTGTCATGTAGATTAATCAAAATTAATTAAAGTTAAGAAAAATACCTGAAACACTTGTCGAATTTCTTCAACAATCTATCCTAGGATCAAAACGAAATAGCTTCCTCATGAGAAAAAGCCTCCAACTAAAATCCACCCGTCACCGAAGAGGAGCAATACTAAGAGATCGGTTCTTAATTTTCTATTTATCTATTTCTTGTTCTTCTCATAACGCTACCTATGAACCCTATATATAGGATTAAAGTCTCATAGATTTCAATTTTAAAATAATTCTTAATTATTTAAAGCTCTTTTTATAACAATTAAAGATAAAATATTTTTTCATAACAATTAATAATATAATATTCTTTTCATAACAATGAAGGATAGAAATAGAATTGTATTGCATATAAATCTCTTCTAATGACATTACTGAGACTAAGTGAGCCCTATATCGAGAATCAATTAATAAAATTAATAATTTTAATTTAATAATCAAATCCCTACTGACCAACTATCCATAAAAGCTATTCCATAATATGGGATTAAATATTCATGGATAATATTGTCTTATATTCAGTACCCTCCAGTATCGATTTATTTTAGGCAACTTTATTGAGTAGGACAAATCACATATTTGCTCATGCCTAAAATTATAATCCCCATGAACATGAATAAAAGTTATTTTGAAACATCAAAATATTTTATTTTTATAAGAAATTAAATTTTAATAAATAATTTTCAAAACCATCCCTCAACGGGAACTTAATACTTTCATAAGATATGCATAATAATTAACTTATCTAAATGAGTATACTGAATCGTATCTAGATATCCATTATTAGCCAAAATAAAATCTAATAACCCAATATTTTAGGTCGCATAGCACTTGTAAAACAAACATAACCATCATATAAAAGTATACTAAATTATCAAATTAAAAATAATAATATCATCAAATCTAAGGGACCATGTAACAATTCGAATTCTCCATCTTTTAGGTGACTCATCTTAGAGAATCCAAATGTGGTCTACTGCTACACATATCATAATATGCTCTTATGACATATACCTGGAGAATCTTCATTCCTGGTAGTTGAGACTCATCACCACGTCTCACATGTCGGTGTCATAATAACCTATCCTAACAAGGCTCTCCGTTACTAGTTATAGGTTAAGTGCAAATTAAGAAACCCCTGAATTAGATCATATTTCCAAGCAAGTGACCATCACAATGCATGATCTAACTAAACAATTTCTAAGGAAAATATAACAATTATATAAAAAATACCCAAAAATATGTGCAATAATAAAACTTAATTAATATTCAAAATATTACATAAAAATTGTATTGGATGTGCAAGGGCATATAACACTACTCTAGCAATCTTCCACCTGCCTACACATCCAATCGTATACTATCTTATCTCCCATTTTTTCTAAATGTTTATCAAAAACTTTCTGTGACAACAACTTTGTGAAATGTTCTGCAATGTTAAAATCCAAATGATCCTATTAGATTTTAACATTACAATTGAAGAAAAGGTTTCCTCATAGTCAATAGCCTCTTTTTGCGTATAACCTTTTGCCACTAAGTGAGCTTTATATGTCTCTATACATCCATCAACTCCACGTTTTATTTTAAATATCAATTTACATGCTATGGGTTTCACCCCAATAGGTGGATCAACCAAGGTCCATACCTTATTATAATACATGGAGTCCATTTTAGCTTTCACGGCATCAGTCCACTTACTAGAATCTATATCAGACATAGCTTCTTTATAGATTCTCGGATATTCATCATCCTTGTTATTTTCCATCAAATATGTTTCATCGAGGTGCCCGTACTGTACAAGTGAATTAATAACCCTACTTGATCTCCTTATTATAATTGCTGCATCAACAATAGATTTAGTTAATGAATATCCATTCACTTTATCACTTGATATTCCCACTGAATCAATAGAATCTCTAATGGTATTTGAAGTCTCTCCTACTGGATCAGATAACTCTCCCACTGAAAAAGACGATTCTTCTTCTAGAGTTATAGATCCTTGACCAATAATTTGATCTTCTAGAAAGAACACATTTCTACTAATACTTATTGTATAATCATTGGGATTATAAATCTAATACTTTCTTTGGGGTAGGCTACAAAACAAATAGGTCTCTATTTGTTCTAGACTCTAATTTTGTCCATTATTTATTTTATTACATGAACAGGACAACCCCAAACTTTTAAATGTCTAACTCTCGAATTTTTTCCTTTCCAATCTTATATGGAGTAGAAGAAACTGATTTGGTAGGAATTCCATCTAAGAAATAGTTTGTAGTCTCTAATGTATAACCCTATAAGAAAGTAGGAACTTGAGAATGACTAAGCATAGGTCTAAACATATCCAATAGAGTTCGGCTCTGTCTTTTAGTCACATCGTTATGTATGGTGTACCGGGGAGATGTCAAGTTACTAACAATTCCATTTTATTTTATAAATCTCTTAAATTCTTTAGGTAGGTACTCATCACCCCGATTGGATTGGATGGCCTTATTACTTCTACCAAGTTCCTTTTTAACTTTGGCTTTATATTCTATGAATTTTCAAAACATTCTGACTTATGATGCATTAAATATAGCCATATTGAGATGCATCATAAGTGAATGCTACAAAATAGGAATATCCACCTCTTACTTTAACATTTAAAGGACGACATACATCAGAATGTATAATGTCAAGAGTACCTTTAGGTCTAGCATGTTTTCTGAAAAAGTTAATTTAGTCATCTTACCTTTTAGGCAATGTTTACAAGTTAGAAAATATTCTACTTTTAGAAAATTTAAGGACAATCCTTTACCAATGATCGATATTAACATGACGTAATCTTGTGTGCCAAAGCTATGTTGGATTATTTTAATCAATCGTACATTTAAGAGATTTATCAGCTTCAATAACATTGGCATAAAAATTAAGGAAAGTTGATATATAATATATGTCATTTTTAAATTCACAATGAGCAATAACATAATTTCCAAACTTTATAGTAGACATATCATCAAATAAATAGAATATCCACTTTTACGAAGTTTAGAAATAGAATTCAAATTTCTCCTAAATAATGGCACATAAAGGCAATCTTTTAGTTCCAATACATGCCCTTTATTCAAATACAAAAAGTAAGTTCCTATAGACAATACTAAAATTAAGGATCTGGTCCCTCCTATGAAGGTGATCTCTCCATCTTCATGCTTTCGCCTTTACTTGTACCTCTGCATGGAAATGCAAATATGTGACGATGAGCCAAAATCTTCACATCATATAGAAGAATAATAACTCCTTACTGTTTGGTGGGAAAATTGAAAGAGAAAATGAAGAATTAAATTCTTCCAAACTTTCTCTTCCATATCAGCGGGTTTCTCTTATAATTCAAGAGTCTCCTCCAAATTTTGGGCATCCAACGCATTCATCACCTGACACCTCCACAAATCGAAGTTTATCTTAGCATCAAACTTATGAACATCAATTTTAGTGCTATTGATGTTCAAACCTTGTATCGCCTTCAAAAGAGACGACCACGATGTACTTGCTTCACCCTTGTTGATAACCTGATCTCTTCAAACAAGAATCCTGTAGAGAATCCTCCAAACGAGACCCAAGCCTAAACCCGAATCTCTGATACCACTTGTTGTGCACAGTGGAACCGAAAGAGCACAAACACAAATAAGATAGAATCACAACCAATAGGTAAAACAAGAACCAAACAATGCAAGACACAGATTTTACGTGGTTCGGCAATGTGCCTATGTCCACGGGGTAAAGAGGGGAGAGATTTCACTAATAGGGAGAAAGAGAGTACAAATAGGGTTTACAATCACACAAAATCTCACAAATAAAACCCTAAAATAAGCTCTCAAATCCCTCATAATTTCTCTCTCAAAGTCTGCCCAAAAATGTATAATCTAACCCTAGAAATGACATATTCCTATTTATATCAAATAGGAATCCAAAACCAACTGGGAAAAACCAACCAGGCCCATAACCGCAATCCAGTAGACTGGACATGATGTTTCGGTCGACCAGCCAGAAGATCGAAATTCTACCCTAAAATCCAACACATCTTCGGTCGACCGCACAGACATGGTCGATCGACCGGATCACATCTTCGGTCGACTGCACATACATGGTCGGTCGACCGGCCAGAACATGATTATATGACCCTGTTCCGTGCATGTTTCCGGTCGACCGGACCTAAGCCCGCGGTCGACCAGCCAGCACTTAAAATGTCTACAGCTTCATTTTTCTTGTACTTTTTCGCCATTTTCTTCGTTTCTACATCCTAATTGGATTTCCCAATTCAATTAGTTCATTCAATACAATCCTAATTAGTATAGTATAACTAATCCTAATTAGAGTTCAAACTCAATCCTGTTTCTCAACTGATTTGAGTCATCACGAACTCAATAGAGAGGAGGCGATAAAATGTGTATTTCTAAACTTTTTTTTGTTGAATACAGATTAAGCCGTGACATTGCAAACATGTACACAAATATAGCAATTTTGATCAAAATAAATATATACATAAAGGCGATAAGAATCAATTTGAACAAAACTTAATATGGTTTTCATATAAAAAACCCTTTTCTGTTGTGTGACAGTGAAATGACTTTGATCTATATACATCACTAAAATTTTATGGCAAACCTAGATTTATTTGTGGCATCCCCATTTTAATTTGCTCTTGTTGGTTGTCCAATGACAGCAACTGAATCACGTTGAAACCTTAAACTAATCTCATTTAATATCCAAGCCATCTTTATCTTTGTAATGTTGTCTTAATTAGCCTAATTATTATTATTATTATTATTTTGGAATTCAGGTAGTTGGACACGTAAGCATTTCTAACCTGAGACGCATCACCAGTAAAGTATAAACTACTCTTTTGTAGAAAGTGAAAGCTTGTTGGC
>BQKN01064889.1:217093-251160 GCA_022839385.1 Asparagus kiusianus | reverse complement strand
ATATATATATATATGAAATAACGATACTCTTGTAAGGTACAAAACACTATCATGTGGAAATAACATCCTTACTCAATCATTCTGCGGCAAGAGGTATATCTTCCTATTCGGATGATGCATCCAGATGATCGTATAGCGGAGCGTAGGCATATCAGTCTAATCTTGAAAACCTTAATCATCATTGAGTATTGGTACAATCGCGGTCTCATTACGGGAAAACACCTAATACTCCTGGTGTGGTACAGCCGCTGTCTCATTACGGGAAAACGTCCATCATCGAACATCCATAACTAATGAAATTATGCATTATCATGTGTTATACCAACACTATCAACTCCAAACATGTGATAAGACTCAAAAAAAACATGTATTCAACACCCGTGCACGTATCTTGACGTGCAGATCCACAACTCGTATTCACAACTACATCGTGTGTAAAATAATCAACAAGCAGTATATTACAATGCATGTATATCTTTTATTTCAATCTAATCAGACAACACTTGTCATAATCCCCTTCAGGATACTCATATATGTACTACGACACTATACGTGTGTACTCAAGACTGTACGTGTATCATCATGAGGCTCACATCCTGTGATCGCATCCAAAATGCAAGCAAACAACACAGGAAACTCAAAAGAGGCAGACCGGTCGACCGCCCCAAAGGTGCCGGTCGACCGCCCCAAAGGTGCCGGTCGACTGGACAAGGAACATGCACAAATAGAGATTGTCGGTCAATCGCCCCTAAGGCGCCGGTCAACCGGCCATAGAAAAATCTGTTTTCTTAAGTTTTCAGGTTTTGTTGATTTACGATATCATAACTTGTTCAAAAATAAAACTTTCTTATCACGAAACATATAACAACACTTAAGCTTTGATAATTACTTACAAAAATTATCTTGAACATGATTCAAACTCTTGGGTTAATCTAATTAGGGTTTAACAACCTAATTAACAAAATTTCTCGATTAGAACATGATTTCTTAACATGTTTAAGATATTTTTACTTGTAAAAACTCATAGATCAAACATAATTTGATTTAAATTCGCTCATATTTTGTTATGTTTCACAAACCTAGGTTTTAAGCATCTCTAATCGACATGTAATCTCAATTAAACATCAAATTAGGGTTTAAACATGATTAAAATATGATTTACAAGTTAAAATGAAATTTTAAACAATTCTAATAATTATGATCATGTTTCTATTATAAACAGCAAGAGAAACATTTAGATCTAACATCGGGTTAAGATTTCATATCAAAAAACTACTTTTATCATGTTAAAATTAGATCTAAGCATCAAAATAACCATATTACTTCATAAACACATGTTTTAAACTACGGGTAAGGTTTGGATGCAGATGATCTTGCCTTAAGATTATGTGCAAGCCTCTGAAACAAACAGCAACCAATCCACAAGTGCAAACAACTCGTTCTCCCTTGCCACACGTCGATAATCTCACCTCGTGTCGGTATTGTGCTTCATATAGCTCTCAAAATTCATAAGAAAAATATCTATGATTTTTGAGCGGAGAGGGTGGCTGCTAGGGTTCAAAGATATGATAAAAGAAAGGAATTTTTATAAAAAATATAGGTATTTATAGAGGCAAACCCGAAATAAACCCGTTTGACCCGAACCAGGAAACCTAGTCTGATTGGAAAAACCACCTTTGGTATGTTGGCTGTAACTTTCTCATCTGATATCAGAATGAGATGATTTAAGATTTTTTGGAAATCTGTTGAAGAGACCTACAACTTTGGTCTTTTGAGTTTTTCCAGATTCTAACTACATCATTGTGTAAAATACGTATACTATTAACTAATCGCCTTTCCATATTTTAGACTCGTGTATATAGTGCATGATTTCACTCCTATATTCACATATATACATTGAATTGATCTCAAATCAATTTCTAGCATAATCAAATATTAATAAATGTTATTTATCACCATATAACATATTTTTTATTATTTATCAACATATTTTCAAATTCACGGGGTATTACATTATTCCCTCCTTAAAAGAATTTCGACCCTGAAATTCCGCAATCGTATATTAGAGATTAATAATACCAGAAAATCAGGTTGAGGAGATAATCCAGATAAGAAAACCCTCACATACACATATCATACCATTAATCTTTAGATATGAAACATAGAAATATCTACACTTAACAATCTAGAATGAAAATATTCTCACTTAACCCCTAACTAAGCGGAACTAGTACGTCAGGCGAAAAATCCAAACAAGGAACCCCCCCCCCCCCCCCCAATATATATACCATGTGTTCCAAATTATTTGGAGTTAAGTGTTAATACCCTCATTCTAGCGTTAAATATAAATATGACCATACATGAATTTTAGGGTATAATAGGTGGTTTTCTTGGTTTGAATTTTGGAAGGAACAATGAAATAAAAAAAACTAATTTCTACTTGATTTTATTGCTAACTTGCATATTATAAATATGTGAGTATAGCCCTATATCAGATAGATTAAGAAATACTTATGAATTTTAAATAGAAATTAGGGTCAATATCTAATAGGTTTAGTTTTTGGGTTAAATTTAATTCTTAACTTTTGTCTAAAAGCTCATCAACTCTAGATTAGTCCAATCACTCCTCAACAGCTAATGCATTTAGCAAGCACATGTATGAATGTCCAAGTTTACACACACTAATTATGGCCCATATTGGTTAATGTTACTTAAGGCCCATTTTGGTGTAGGTTAGCACCCATGCCCACGCACAGCACGAATTAAGCCTGCCCTGAATTAAGGCCTATTGACTGTCTTTGTAATCTTTTCGCTACCTCCGCTTTCCACCAAGCAGCATCAAAGAAATATCAATTCTTGAAATCGAATTTCACTAATCCAGGAAGAACTTCTTCTTCTTTTTTATTTTCTCTTATTTTTTGGGAAAAGACAAACCCCCTATTGTTCTGCTAATAAATAAACATTTCACAAAACGTGAAACATCCTAAAAGGATAAAACCATCTAGTGTGCGTAGCGGGTCTTTTTTCTTACCATTCTCCTTCTCCTTGACCTTCGGACAGTCTCTCTTCCAATGTTTCTGCTCCTTGCAAAATGCACATTGGTTCTTTGCTAATTGGTGACGGCTTCTTGACTTTGACGTCCCTCTATTACCACCTTTCGGATATGGGCTTCTACCTCTCGTCGACAAGGCCTCGCCTGAAGTACTAGCACGAGAAGTCTCCTTGTCCTTCCTCCTCAAATCATAATTCGTCAATGCATTAGTAACTTCACTATAGCTGATAGAAGATCTTTCGTTCAACAAAGTGAGAACAAAGGTATCATACTCCTCATCCGGTAAGGAGCCTAGTAAGATAATAGCCTTGTACTCATCCGAAATCTTCTCATCAACATTCGTCAAGTCCGACAACAACTTCGTATAGTTGTTCACATGAGCCACAAGTGAGGTGTCTCTGGACATATAAAATCTGAATAACCTACGTTGTGAGTGCCACCGGTTCTCAACACTCTTTGTAAGGTATTTATTGTTGAGGATTTCCCACATCTTCATTGCAGACAACACCCTAATCACATCATACTTCAGCTCATGTTCTAAACATGACCTGATCACCCCACAAGCATTCCTATTCATCTTTTCTCATATAGTCTCTTCATATTTTGGTGGTCTCTCGTGGACCATGATGGTATCCTCCAAATTCTGAGCATTAAGCGCACCATGTACGTCGCTCATCCATAAATCAAAGTTGATTTTACCGTCATACTTCACCATACTAATTTTGATGTTTTGAAAACCAACTTGAACTGTACTCGCCATCGACTTACTGCTTTCACCTTCTTCTCCCATTGCAAACTAACTCCATGTTGTAGAGAAAGAATCAAACTTTGATAGAAATTAAGAATTACCCAATTGAACCCTAGATCGGATTTCAAATAGATCTCTTGTCCACACGAGAAAAGCGAAATCCCCAACGGCAACTCCTAATGCTATCTCCACCGAAGCCTAGAACTCCAAGAACCAAGCTTCACACAAGAATCTTTCTTCATCTAATTCTAAAACCCTAGATCTGAAATCTGAGCTCTGATACCACTTGTTGTGCGCAGCGAAAATTTCGGCAGAACCTCGACGCAACAAAAGAGTAAGATCACAATAGGAATTCCCATTTTACCAAGGAAACAAGAATCAAAAGCAAAATATCTCAACAAAGTAGGATATCAGCTCTTCCTCTCATTAGTTGTAGAACTGACCTGTCGAGGTAACCTAAATAAGCTATTACAAATCACACAAACAGCGAAACAAACTAATTTTACGTGGTTCGGCAAATTGCCACGTCCACGGGGTGAGTGGGGAGATCTACTATTAGAGAGAATACAACTAGGATTTACAATCACACAACTTAAACCCTCAAATAATCTCTCAAATCTCTCACACAAATATCTCCCTCAAAAGGATGCCACCAAAAACCCGCCAAAAATCCTCTGCGATTTTTTCTTCTCTTCCTCAGCCGAAAAAATCACCTTCAATTTTCCTGCTTGCACCCGCTGTCAAAAGAGAAAATCAGCCGACTTTTCTCTGCAATTTTCTCCTTGCACGAAGCTCCTTTTTCCCCAAGCCCTAGGAACAATTAAAAGATATATATATATATATAGGCTATAGCTCGGGTGGGCCAGCGACATGTGTCGTTTCTCAAATCATCAACGTGTTTTCTTGGTGTGGCCCCCACTTGCCGCTCACGTTCACAATTTCACGTGAAATCTCCTCACATCAAAATTAGTGGCCCCCACACGCATTTGGAAAAAACGCATCATTCGTTCACACCATCTTAAAGCAAAACTTACCAACTTATCTCAAATTTTAGATCATCATTATCAATCTATATCTATATCTATATCTATATTATTTATAAAAGAGAATTGGGCTGCTAAAACTTTTTATTGTCTTTTTTACCCCTCTCAAAAATGATAATTCCAACTTTACTTTAATTATTCTTTATTTGATTTATCTCAAAGTCTCATTCAGTGAGCCTTACATTAAATTAATTACAAATCATCATAATAATAAAATATAATTAGTTTCTTAGGCTCTTAATTAAGATTCCATAATTTATTTTAACTAAATGTATATGTTATTGATCCAATTAACTAACCACTCTTTTCTTTTCCTTTTACATAACCTCTTTTTCATCTCTACGGTATAAATTATGGTCATCCATTCCCTTCAATCCACCACTTCACCTACTAAGCCAAATTCCTATATCAACACAATGGTTTATGGCACATGTTATATGAAAAAGTTTGTCAAATGGCTTATAGTATACATGCCTTGTATATGTATGCGCACATGCATATATTGGATAATATTTGTCAAATGGTATGTAAACTTAATGATTTATTTTTATGGAATTGAAGACTATGTCTCATGTTCAATTTGTAGCACTATGTCTCATGTTCAATTCGTCGCTCTTGATTTGTGTTTTATCTCTTGAGTCCTTAAAAAAGAAAAGGGTAATATATTATAGGAAGATTATTATTTGAAAGCCTTGATATGTAAGAGTACGTATAAATTTGATTTGGGAACCAAAATTTATTTTTAGTCTGTGTGCATTTTAAAAGATTAATAACTAATAAAAAACATTAGCTATCTATCTTCTGCTCACTGAGTAATCAGAATACATAAACCTATATATGATATATTTGATTAAATTGCATAAAATTTTTGATTTCTTATATGGAATTTAGATTAATTTGTCTATTGACTGAGATTCTTTAATTTGGATTAAGAAATTGTCCTATACAATTCCCACGAACTGAGCTACTCAAGCAATATCTTTATATTGATTGTGGTTTCATCTTGCTATCATAACTATTTTAATTTTACATCTAATAATAATTTTTGATATTCCAAACCAGATATTAGACATTCAATATTAATTGTTTATTTAGTGGTCTTTGTAACTTTCGTGCATGATAGATTGAGAATCAATAGACCACAACTAAAACAAGCACATATTTAAGAATCAATAATGTAGAGTTTATTATTTACTAATAACTTCTTAAACCAAGCATTATGCTGCGTGCAAGCCGCGTGTGGCGTACTATAGTATAAGAAATAAGTATGTTCTCTAAAAATAACTCACAACTAAAGTTTTTTTTTTTTTAAAGTATAGTAAATAGATACGCAAACAAACACTACACGGCACCAAAGGTGCCGGCGCAACTTGCTTAGTAGGTAACGGAGCAAAGCGTCGTGATCTCGCAATATAAAACAATGCTCAGTTGACGCGGCACGCATAGATAATACACATTTGAATCATTCGCCAACAAAGGAGCATAAAGTCATCAGATCAACAAAAAGGCTTGTTTGGTGCTGTATTGCCTTTGTTCTCATGGGATCACACACTGACGACATTCCCTCTATCTATCCACTAGCTAGCTATTTCGAGAACCATGTAGTTTCTCCATGGAAAAGGATGTTATCAGTCGGATTTTGCAGTGGATGTCCACCTCACTCTGCATTGTTTTCTGCACATCTGACTGTGCATTCAGTTGCTAGCTAGAGCAATATTTGTTTCATTGCAATTGGTAAATATATATATAGTTGCTAGCTAGAGCAATATTCTGTACTGCGAAGTCTTTTCGAGTTATGAATGGACTTCAAGCTGTAACTCAAATTTCAACCTTTCGGTTGACTTCAGTCTACAGATCATATATTGATCATATGTAATCAAAAATTAAAATTAAAAACGATCATATTTAGAGTGGCAGTTGCAACTTTTTTAATCGTATATATAATTGTACGGCTATAATTTTCATATCTGATAAAAATATATATAAAAAAGAACGGTATTTGTTTGTATTTCTCTTTAACATCATATGTATATCTCATGTTCAAGATGATATATAAATTTGAATAAACAAAATACTCAGAAGATCTTTATACAAATGCAAGTTTGCGCCCTTGCTCCGAATAAATTTCAATAAAAATTCCTAAACATTGGAGTGTTTGGTATAAAATCCTTCTTAAACATTATAAATCAAGAAACACCTCATGATTCGTGCACCTAAGTTATTGAGGGGCATCTATGGGGTTCACCAAATTTAAGTGCCACGACCTACACATTCAAGTAAAAACGGTGTCTCCAACAAATTTTATTGAAAGAATTTTACAGGTTAGTATAAATATATAGTGTAAAGCTTGTTTAGACTTTTTAGCCTTCATTTTTATGTCTGTTATATATAACAACTTTTCCGCATAACCCTAGAAGTCGGCGTTTGTGAAATTTACCCTGCAAATTATATACAGTACCGTTTTCCCACTAAAGAACCAAGAGAAAAATAATGTTAAAAATCACCTTCTGGTATGTATATATATACGCAGAGCTAATATTTACATGCACCTTAGGATGTGGCCTACACGCTAGCAAATGTTAATTAGTTAAGCATATTGTAACTTTTTTTAAGCAGTGGTAATTACGGGTGCACATGGTTCGGATACAAGTCGAATATGATACTTATCATATTTGTATGTGCCTACCAATCTTGTATACAGATATGAATACAGAAATGTCTCGGTAAAAAAATTGATAACCATATCCGCTAAAATCGGATACATATACGAATACGCGTGTGAATATATAACGGACATATATGCGGATAAAAATGGATATGAGAAAACTAGAAATATTGAAAAAACATATATATCATATATACAAGAGTGTTCATTGAAATGCTAAGATTAGATATCTTGATCATCAAAATTAGCCTCAAATTCATGAATCTAAGGATAAAAAATATTACAACTATATGACCAACATATATTCAGATATTTCAGATGCAGATACAGATATTTCACTACATAACCCCATTACTGTATCCTATCGGTTATAGAGTTTAGCAACCATGTCTGCATTCTAACATATACGAATACAAATATGAATATTTTCTCGGATACATATATTTCTATGTACCCCTAGTGGTGATTGAGTAAAGTCCTAAACTATGCTAAAATTGCAAGAGATAAAAGTGTAGGATATTGTTTTGGTTAATTCTTAGCAAAATGTATTAGTTGTTCAGTACCCTATACACTTCTTGTTTTCAACCTAAACCGTAATAATATAGACAAACCATCTAAGCTACTTGTTCTACCCTAGAAATCATGAATTTAATGAATCTCTAAGAACTGGCCACGTGTCAAGAGGGTCGGGTCATATGATCAAATACACATCTTCGTATAGCCGTAATTCGACTGAATTGTCCGACCCTTCCGATAATCCTAGTCCGGATTGGGAGACGTCCTTAGGTCGAACCCCACTAGAGAGCACATGTCACAAGTCAAGTGGATGTCCGACCTTATTGTCAAAGGCGCCCACATTTAATACACAAATAGGAGTGATGATAATTTCTTAGGCATCGCCCATACTCCACCACTCAGTCGCCATCACATTAAATGCAGGTCATATGTGATAATGACTCCTAGGAAATAGTGCCCATATCCCATCATTCTATCACTATAACATTGAATGATGTATGGGTGACTCTCACAAGATAGCCCAAACAAACGTCGACAAATGTAAAGCACAAATGAAGTACTATTTGCGCCGACCATGTCAAATTACCAATCTACCCTACACCCCATATAAAACATAAGAGATCTTCACCATTCTCAAGTCTAGACTATCTAAATCTTCAACCCAATCTAATATTCTTCACTTTGATTTGATCAGTTACTAACTTGATATGCGGAGGAAACGTCGGAGGAAACCTCCTCCGAGACTTCTAATGTCTGTTGCTTGTGCAGGATCTGCCTTTTTTCAGTTTGACATCAAAGAAGTTCAAGGTCCCCCTTGTTAAGAATACAACTTTTGGGAAGAAAAGAAATTTTTAAGAAAAAAGAAAGTTCGGGAAGAGAAGAGACTTATTTTTTTATTATATTAAATTGCTTAAATACAAAACTAAGAGGGGGAGTTCTAGAATCCTAATCGATGTGGGACTAGAACAAAGGAAAGAAGATACCCTAATACTACTATATCTAACATTCCCCATAAAACTCGCGGTTGGTAGAGAACCGTGAGTTTGGATAAGACGAGCCAAATTTGCATAGATGGTTATTGGCATGGCTTGGCGAATGGTGGTTGAATTGGAGCACATCGGTTGCTAGAATTACAGGTGACAAGATCATGATATAGTCTGATCTTGCGGTCACTACCGAGGGCGCTGCAAATAGAAGGGTTCGGTGATGTTGCTGCCTTGGGCGCAGGAGAGAGAGAGAGAGAGATTCAGCAGTTTGCTGCCGTGGGTGCCGCAGTTGCAGATGGTTTGGCGATGTTGCTACCGTAGGTGCTACAGATGGTGAGGTTCGACGATGTCGCTACTGTGGGCACTGCAATTGGCACATTAAGTACAATAGTTGATGGCCACAGCTATGAAAATTAGGTGTGTAAGTTTGGAAGTGTTTAGGCATATCGTCGTACGATTGGTGGGCATGAGTTGCTTGGGAGAAAAGGATTGCGAGGCTTAGAGATTGGTGATGTTGAGGCTGGTGCTTAGTAAACCATGCATGGTGTGATTGATAATCACATTTTTATTATAATTTTATACCCTCATTATCTATTTTATATGAATAAATATACCACTAATAATTTTTTATCTTTAAATACAGGTTAATGAAGAATAAATTCCAAAAATCTCATCTCTCAATAAAGGTCCTTGAGTAAATGAAGAAATGAAGCAAAAGAAAAATCAAGAAGCCCATTGGAAAATCGAATTGCCAATTTATCCAAAAGCCCAAAGCTAAAAAGAAGAAGAAATGGCAAAGCCCAAAAGCCCAACTCCAAGAACAAGAGAAAAGCTCGGACATCAACAAGAGAGAACTGGGCATTGATACCAGCATCAATACCCGTATTGATGCCGGCATCGATACTGTCGTATAGTCAGTTACGAATTAAGGGCTGAAATTTGCTTGTTTTAGATAAGATTTTAATCCAAAGACTCACATTCATTGATGTTTACTATAAATAGGAGTAGAGAGTGAGGGGTTAGAGGTGTAAAAAATTTTGTAACTCCATTTGAAGAGGAGGGCTACTCTTAATTGAGAAGACCTTCTAAATTTATAACTTTTGTTACAATTAATAAAAAAGTTTCTCCACTTCAAATCTTCTTCTCTTTGTTGGATGATGATGATGGAGATGAAGAAAAGTTTGAAGGTTTGCCTTTCTTTTATTTTTCTCTTTTATTTCTTTTTAGTAATTTCTTTATTATTGCTTATTAGTTAGATTTACATTCATGCTTGTAGTGTAGATTTATTTTCTTGTCTTTTTTATTTTTTTTGTACCTTAATTTATAGAGTAGATTTATTTTCTTGCATTTAATTTTTATAATTTATTTTATAATTTAAATTTTAATTATTTGTAGTTAGATTTATTTCTTATTCGTAGTTTAAAATTTTCTTTTCTTTTTATTTTTGTAATTAGTTATTTTTCTTCTTGCTTTTATTTTTTAAGATGTGAAATTAATTCTTGTAGTAATCTTAGTATTGTATGAAACTAGTCTAATTTCCTTTATATTGTATGAATTATTCTCTTACACTTAAAATAATTATGTTTAGGATAATCAACTAGAGAACTAATTGATAGAAGAAGAATTTAATAATCTATGCTTATCTTAAATGGTTTGATAGGTTATACTTATGAATTCTAGGATTACTATCTTGTTGTTGTTCTTATCATGATTTTTATTTTGACTTAGATGATAATTTGATAGGTTATACTTTTCTTAAATGGCTTGATAGTCTATACTTAATAAATCTAAATTGAAATATGACAAAAAAAAGAATAGTTTGTATTTAATAATTGAGATTAGCTAGTTGATTCAATTCTAGATTTTTTATATCTTTAATTGAACCCTCCATCTTTTATTTTCTTGATTTTTCTCTTTCTTGCTTTTTATTCTATTATTTGATTCTTACTTCTCTTCGCTCAAATTCAATTTATTGTTACTTGCATATATTCAAAACAATCACTCTCACTCATCATAACTCTTACACTTATTCTTTAATTCTATTTTATCACGCACGCAACATAAGAATCAATTCTAATAATCTCTTAAAATCACATTTCTCGTGGGATCGATAACTTTTTATACTATAACTTGATCAATTATGCACTTGCAATTTTGGTACATAATTATGTCGCATCAGTGATTCTGGCTTGATGTCGCTCGAACGGAGTGGCACACCCGTGCGGGTCTGATCGAGCGACTGTGCGACTGTGCAATATTGGCTCAAACGGTCGAGCAATGATGGAACTGGTTTGACTGGACGATGGCCGGCGGTGGATGAACGTCAAGTGGTTATGGGTTAGGGTTTGGATGTGATAACGTTTGGGCTGCCGACAGTGAATTGGCTATCGGAGATATTGTCGAGGTCAAATTAGTGTTGAGACAGCAAGGTTCAGGATGAATAGTAACTTGAATAGGACAATAGTCCTTGGGTGAACAGTACCTCGTGATGAACAGTGTCATTTAGCATGATGAACAGTGAGCAGTAGTCCACGGGTGAACAGTCCTCAGACGAACAGTGTCATTTGGCAAATGTTAGGGCTAAGGTTTTGCAGTGAGCTGAGGACGGTGAAAGGTTGTAAGCGATGGGGCGATGCGTTAAGATTGAATCGGGTGTCGAGGCCGGTGAGGGGAAGCACGGAGATTTCAGCAAAAACCCCCCTCGGCGGCTCGGTGTAGAGGAAGAAGAAAGTGGTCTCTCTGGGATTAAGAGAATGGCTCTGATACCATGCTAAGAATAGAGTTTTTAGGAGAAAAAAGAGACTTTAAAGAAAAAAGAGACTTCACGAAGAGAAGAGACTTATTTTATTCATTGTATTAAACTACTTAAATACAAGAGTAAGAAGAGAAGTTCTAGAATCCTAATCGACGTGGGACTAAAATAAAGGAAATTAGATATTCTAATACTACTATATCTAACACACCTAACCCTTGATTATCCCTACGCATTTTGGAGATTATTTTTCTGACATAAACGCTACTAGTTGGTGGTAAGTACCCTATACTATTGCTCATGGCAACTTGGTAGAACAAAAGTAGTGCATAAAGTTTAAGTTGTCCTAAGTTGGTTTTTCATCTCTTTTTATGAAGATTGGTTCTTGGAATGTTAGAGGTCTAAACAATCCTGCCAAACGGAGATTAGTTAGAGATTATATCTTATGCGCTAAGCTAGACATTATGGGTCTTTAGGAAACCAATCTCTCTTCCTCTAACCCTAGAACCCTTTCTAGCTTAGGGAGTAGTAGATTTGCTTGGTCTGTCTTAGATGCTTTTGAGTCTAGACGGGGAATAGCGCTAGGGTGGAAGGAGTCACTATTTGACTGCTCTGACTCCTATATAGGCATATTTTCTGTCACTGTCTTCCTTACCCATAAACCCTCTAATTGGGCTTTTGCAGCTACCTCTGTTTATGCCCCCCATGACAAAGAAGATAGAGAAGTTTGTTGGTGGGAACTTGCTAGAATTCATCAGTCCTTATCCTTGCCTTGGGTGCTATTTGGGGATTTTAATATGACTTTAAACCTTGATGAGAGAAGTGGTAGAACTGGCTCTATCAGGGAGATCTCTACCTTCAACTCTCTCATTAACTCCATCAATCTTTTGGACCTTCCCCTCAGTGGAAGGAAGTTCACTTGGTCAAATTTTAGAGCTAATACATTACTAGCTAGGCTAGATAGATTCCTTATCTATCAAGACTTTGAATCCAAATTCCCCCTGGTTCAATTTGCCTTCCCCTCCTCATGCTCAGATCATTGCCCCATCATTCTGGACTCAGGGGGTCCTCCTCCACCCAAAGTGTTTAGGATGGAAAACTCATGGTTCATCCACTAATCTTTCTTTCCTTTTGTTCAATCATGTTGGTCTTCTTTTTCCATTCAAGGTGATCTCCCTGCTCCTCTGCCCCTTAAGATCAAACTTATAAGAAGAAGAATCAAGTGATGGGTTAAAAACGTTCTGGGCAACTTATCCCTGTCCAAATCTAAAGCTTCTTCTGACCTTCATCCTCTTAACTGTCTTGAAGAAACCAGACCTCTCTCTGCCCCCGAACTTGCATCTAGAGTTGACCTTAGAGATTTATTATTTTCTTTAGCCAAAGAGGAAGAGATTAAATTGAAGCAAAGATCCAGGATCCAATGGCTTAAAGAGGGAGATAATAATTCTGCTTTCTTTCACAGAGTAGCTTCCCATCGTATAAGAATCAATTTCATCCCATACATTTTTCATAATAATTTGACCCTGTCTTCAGCTCTGGATATCAAACATGCTTTTCGGGATTTCTTCTCCAAACTTTTTAGTAAGCAACCAGCTTCTAAACTCAGTGTTAACTAGAATTATCTTTATCCCTCTAATCCCCTATGTCTGTCCTCTCTGGATGATCCTTTCTCCTCAGAAGAAATCCACAAGGCTGTTTTTGACCTTCACCTAGATAAATCTCCAGGACTGGATGGTCTCCGAATGCGGTTCTTTCATAAATTCTAGTCTGTTATCCAACACGACGTCATATCCTTCATCCAATCTCTTTTCCATGATGTTAGACCCCTTCACAACATTAATTTTTTTTATTTGCCTCATTCCTAAGAAGGAAGGGGCAAGTTCTACATCTGACTTCAGACCCATTAGCCTCCTTAACAGTTTAGTTCAAATCTTCACCAAAATCCTAGCTAATCGTCTCAAGCCCCTTATTCCCTCTTTGGTTGATCACTCTCAATCAGCTTTTCAAAACGATAAATCTTCCCTATACTTTATTCTTCTTACTCATAAAATGATCAATAGTTGCTCTTCAGGGAAAAAGAAACTTTGCATAATTAAAGTAGACTTCTTCAACGTTTTTGATTGTGTAATTGGAGTTTTCTTTTATCTCTCCTCAAAGCCAGAGGATTTAGCCCCAGATGGTGTCTCTGGATCTCCCACATCCTCTCCTCTTCCAAATCAGCAGTTCTTGTTAATGGTTCCCTATCTTCCTTTTTTCAATGTCATCATGGTCTAAAACAGGGAGACCCCCTCTTGCCTATGCTCTTTCTGTTGGTGGTGGATGTGCTCAATAAGATGATCTCAGGCAGCTACTCTGCTGGTGACCTTTTGGACCTTAATCTTAAAGGAGAACTGAACTCTATTAGGTCTCTCTAATTTGCCGATGACACCCTAATTTTCTGCAAAGCTGACAACAGAGACATTCTCACCCTAAAATCTATCCTCTTCATGTTTGGAAGCATCTCTAGTCTCCATATTAATCTGTCTAAATCCACCCTCTTCTACCTTGGGAAAGTTCCAAGTAGAGGTGTTCATTTGGCTAATAAGCTCAGTTGCTCAAACGGCTCTCTTCCCTTCTTTTATCTTGGCATCCCTCTCAAAAGAAGGCTCTTTGTCTAGAAAGGAATGACAACCTCTTCTAGATTCTTTCTCCAGAAAGTTGGCATTATGAAAAAATATGTCCCTATCCATAGGGGGGAGACTCATCCTGGTGAACTCTGTTCTATCCTTCCTCCCTTTATATTATATGTCATTTTTTTAAACTCCCTAGTTGGCTCCTTAAGGCTATGGATAAAATTAGACGCAATTTTCTTTGGGGCTCCTACCAACATTCTTCTAAATCTAAAAGCTTGGTTAACTGGGGTTCAGTGTGCAAAGCTAAGACCGAAGGGGGATTAGGTGTCATAAATCTGCAACCTTTCAACTTAGCTTTTCTATCTAAATTGATTTGGAAGATCCTTGACAGAAATTCCTATATTGGTAAAGTGATCATGTCTGTATACTCCGTTAATGGTTCTAATCCTATTACTCACCCCCCTAGACCCTCCGCTTCTAAAATGATTAAGGATTTATTCTCTATTCATGACCCTTTCTTTCATTTGGTTCGATGGAGATTGGGGGATGAAAATCTTTGTAGATTTTGGCAAGATAAATGGTCAGGAGACAACACACTCAGTAGTTTGTTCCCCAGAGCTCATCAACTTGCTTTTGCTAATTCCTCTGCCACCAGTAGTCATGGCCTTTTCATCAATAATTCATGGAAGTGGCACCCTATCATCAGAAGAGGCATTTCAGAGGAAGAAAAATTCCAGATCGAACAACTATATCGTAAGCTTGAGTCTGTTAATCCTCCTATAGTTTCCAACAGAGATGAGATTTTCTAGCACCATCACCATTCAGGCAAGTATACTGTAAAATCTCTCTACTCTTTCCTTAACTCAGGAGGATCTCTCTCCCATCTTCATAATTTCATATGGAAGTCGCCCACTCCACTTAAGGTGAAGATTTTATTTTGGTCTTTGAGTTTGTACAAATTAAACACAAGAGATGTTTTAGCCAAAAAGGGTTGGTCAGGGGATACAATATGCCCCATGTGCAGTTCAGACATAGAAACCCACGACCACTTGTTCAATGATTGCTCTTTCACCAGATCACTCTGGTCCCTTCTCTTCCCTAATGGACAGTTTGGTAACTGGCTGTAGGGGATTGACCCCCTCATCTCTGCTCAAGGTGATTTCTTCCACAACAAGAAAATCAAATCCCTATGGAAAGTCATCTTTCCCTGCTGTTCTTGGTGGTTATGGCATGGCAAGAATAAGCTCATATTCGAAAAGGTTCATACACATATTCATGTCATAGCTGCTAATATAGTTCAATTCACTCTTTTGTGGACAGGTGCCTCCAGTAGCAAAAGAGCTTCCCTCATGCATAGTGCTGCGGTTGAGCTGGGTCTTAAACAGGGGGCTAAATCTGGTCCGAAGGACAATATGGGAGAGAATTTTCCTAGCTAATCCTAGTGCTTTCAAGTGGTGGCTTCTCCAGATCTTTTGCTTTTGGTTCATTTTGGTTCAATCTTTTGTAATAACTTAACTAAACCCCCATCTTTCCCCCGTTGTGGCTTTCATTTTGTTTCGTTTCCTCTCTAGGAAGCTAGGAGTCAGTGGAGAAATTTTCTGGTTGGTGACGACAAGGTCCGCTCCCATCCAAAAATTTCTTCTCCTGGCTCATTTTCTTCCTCTTTATGTGTTCATTTGTACATATTTACCACAGTTTTGATTCTATAGATATATAAATATATGAGCAGAGGTTCTCACCCTGCTTCTTCCTTTCAAAAAAAAAAAGTAGTGTGTAAGCATTTTCCTTTTTCTTTTAAGGTCATATTCTCCGGTGCAATAAAGAAGGCATACTATACATCAATATGCATCCTCTCAAGCAAAATCAAGAGGGGTTCTTTTGGAAATGTGTTTTCGAGATAATCTTTTTTCTATGTTAGTCTCTAGAATTTTTATAATTGCTTTCCTAGAACAAAAACATCACTCTAACAATGTTAAGACACCTTATCCACTCTCTACACAAACAATAACTGAGAGCTAGTTGTTAATTTGGCTTGCTAAATAAAAAAGAATCATTAAAGGACTAATAAATTTATTAGTTACTTTATTTTGTGGTGTATAACTTTAGAATTTTGTTTGCTTTAAAGAAATATACCTCGAAAAGAGGTTTTTTTTATATAAATTTACTTCCTCGCAAATCGTCTGAAACTTAATAAGTTTATCACACCCTCATCCAATTTAGTTACAATTGCTTGTTTTAGGCACACCTGTAAGTTCTCAAGGATATAAAGATGATAGTGTCCGTAAATAAATAAAAAAAGACATAAAGATAAACCTAAGCAAAAGTTGTAATTAAAGCAAGCTTTCCACATAATATTGAAAGACAAAAACCATTTTAAGAAAGCATTCGTTAACCGGCAAAATGAGTTCATTGTTTGCCATTGATCAATAAAAGAATCCATTTAGTTGTAGCATTAGTCCCTACTTTGGATGTTGGAATCATCATCAATTTTGTACTAGTCCCAATAAGCTAACATCCAAAAAATAATACGTCGACTGTTAAGAGTAGGATCAATATTTAATTCCAATTCCAGTATCTTCAGTTTTATGACCTCTATAAATAGAGCATATAGTTTTCTCCCAATACCACGGAAGATATCGCTGCATGTATCTAACTTTTGCATTCCTACCCCTAGTTGGACTCATAATTGCAATAAAGTGAATTTGTAGGGCGCGTATCTGTAAAAACCCCCTCGTACCCTCAACAAACAAACGCGCTTCACTGTGCGAAGATGAGAATTATGACGCCGTTCCAAATCACAGTCTCCTCCAATGAGACCAACGGCACCGCGAAAAAATCCCCGTTTTCCTCCTCTCTCGCCTTCTCTCCGATCCCAATGCAGCCCGAATCCGAATCCGAGTCCACAATCCTCCTCAAACCCGAACCCGGCAGCACCGAGGAGGAGGAGGAGGAGGAGCGCGCGTACGAGGCCTGCGAGAAGATCACCATCGAGGAGTCCGACTCCGAGTCCGAGGGCTCAGATCCGCCGTTCTCATGGAAAAAGCTGTGGCTTTTCACGGGGCCAGGGTTCCTGATGAGCATCGCGTTCCTCGATCCGGGGAATCTAGAGGGAGATCTGCAGGCGGGGGCGATCGCGGGGTACTCGCTGCTGTGGCTGCTGATGTGGGCGACGGCGATGGGGCTTTTGATACAGATGCTGTCGGCGAGGTTGGGGGTGGCGACGGGGAGGCACTTGGCCGAGGTTTGTAGGGAGGAGTATCCGAGGACGGCGAGGCTGGCGCTCTGGGTGATGGCGGAGGTGGCGCTGATTGGGGCGGATATACAGGAGGTTATTGGGAGTGCGATTGCGATCAAGATTCTGAGCGGGGGAGTTGTGCCGCTCTGGGGTGGAGTTGTTGTTACTGCATTAGACTGGTGAGTTATTATTATTATTGTTTGTGGTGATGGGTTTTGATTAGTTTGGGGAATTGGGATTCTTGAATTTGGCCGAGTTTTTTTTATTTACAAAATTATGTTTTTTTTAAGCTGAATTTAGCTGAATTACGGTTTGGGGTTCTTTTGTTTTTGTTGTTTTTTCGGGGAATTTTGGTTGAATTTTATTTCTGGAGCTGGCATTGTTTAGCAAAGTTTGTTTCTTTTTATGAAAATTGTGATTAAAAAAAAGAAAGGTTTAGATGATTTTTGAGAGCTTTGGATACGCGACGGAAGTTTCAGCTGAATTAGCTTGATTTATGCACTTATTAGTGGATTCTGGGAAGGAAGGTTGGGGGGTTTGAAGTGGTTGAAGTTTAAGAGCATGAGAGAAGTAATTTGTATATATGTGTTAGGTTGCATTTTATGATTATCATCGCTTTCTTCTTATATGCTGGTTCTGGGTTAGTTCATGACTTCTTAGTCACAATGATTTACTATTGAGGCACATAAAAACTGATCATTTTTGCAGAAGGGTAATTGCTTTTATAGCATTTTAGTTATTTCAATTTTCTTGTGGGGTTGGGCTTTTGTTTCTCACTCACTATATGAAACCTGATATGAGGTGTGTCTCTAGGCACTGAACCATTAAAATCACGCAAGTGAGCTTCATGAGACAATCTATTAACCCTTATGTTTAGAATTAATTGAGATTTAGATTTTCTTTGTTGTTGTTGTTGTCCTTACAATAAGCAAGGGATACCTTTGTAAAGAAAAGAAAGCAATAAATATGTTATGTTATCTGCTATTGGTTTTTTTTGGGAAGTGAAAGCATGCTAAATACAAACTTAAAAGAGTACTCGAGTCTTATGTATGAACTTTTGCGATAGTAATCTTGTGTCTTTCTTTCTGGCAGCTTTGTGTTCTTGTTCCTTGAGAATTACGGTGTTCGGAAGTTAGAAGCTGTTTTTGCCATTCTTATTGCTACTATGGCAGTCTCATTTGCTTGGATGTTTGGTGAAACCAAACCCAATGGGAAGGAGCTTCTAATAGGTATTTTCCTCTTGTTGACTGATCCTATTGTTTTGCATGCTTATCAAATTCTCACGTTAACAGATTACTTGATATATATTTTTTTTCTACAGGTCTCCTGGTTCCAAAACTAGGCTCAAAAACCATTAGACAAGCTGTAGGTGTTGTGGGCTGCGTCATTATGCCCCACAATGTCTTTCTACATTCAGCTCTTGTACAATCAAGAAAGGTGGACAGCAACAAAAAAGGACGTGTCAGAGAAGCGCTACGTTATTTTTCTATAGAAGCAACGGTTGCCCTTATTGTTTCCTTCATAATTAATTTATGTGTTACAACAGTTTTTGCAAAGGGATTCTATGGTACTAAGCAAGCGAATAGCATCGGTCTGGAGAATGCTGGCCAGTTTTTACAGGAGAAGTATGGAGGAAAAGGGATTCCTATTCTTTATATATGGGGGATTGGATTACTTGCAGCTGGACAGAGTAGCACGATAACCGGAACATATGCTGGTCAATTTATCATGGGAGGGTTTCTTAACCTTCGCTTGAAGAAGTCGATCAGGGCATTAATCACCAGAAGCTGTGCGATTGTGCCAGCTATTGTTGTTGCGCTCTCTTTTGACACTTCTGATGATGCATTGGACATCTTGAATGAGTGGCTGAATGTACTTCAATCGGTCCAGATACCGTTTGCCCTAATACCTCTTCTTACTCTAGTATCAAAGGAGCATGTGATGGGTGTTTTCAAAATTGGCAAGAAGACCCAGGTAAGTTCAAGTTTTGAATCCATTTCCCACGTTCTTGTATTTGTATTTTGTTTTACATATATTTTCCTTATGTTGTGACTTGTGATGAATTATGTTTGAGAATTATCGTTCTTCTCCATTGTGTAGGATTGAATCATGTTTTTCGTCTATCTACATGATGGTCCTGCGAACAGCCTTAGCAATATATGAATATAGTAACTTTAAACGCAATGGTCTTGATAAACCTTTTTATTTCTCAAGTTCTAAGATTCCCATCTGCTTGAGTCAACTTTTTGTTTGTGTGTTTCTTTTTCTTGTGGCGACTTGCAAGGCCTTGATAAGAGCTTCAAAATTCCATGTTCTGATATCCACTAGATGATAAACTAATGCATACTAAGCACGCTCCAAATTATTTAGCAATGTATCAATATAATAACTTTAAACCCAATGGTATTGGATCAACCTTTTTATTTCTCGAGTTCGAAGATTCCCTTTTCAGTCTTAAGTTTCTGATCTACTTAAGTCAACTTTTTGCTTGTGCATTTGTTTTTTCTTGTGGGGACTTGCAAGGCCTTGACAAGAGCTTCACAATTCCATGTTCGAAAAATCCACTAGATGATAACTCATGTATACTAAGCACGCTCCTAATTATGAAAGTCGTAAGACAGTTCCCTTTGGAGAAGGTACCCATGGAGCCTCTTACGTCCAATATGTAAATGTGTAAAATTTTGAGATAAGTTTGTTAGTCTTTGATTGATGTTTCAGATCCTTGGTGTATCTTTGGTTGATATTCCGTGATTTCTGACATGGGAAACACTTTGAGACATCAGCTATACCTTCACAAATATAGGCTACAGAGTGCAATCTCTCTGTATGACAGTGGATTAAAAGTGGAGAGTGAGTCTATGCAGTATAGCTCATGGCTGTGGTCTTGGATTCGGTCATTTGTTTTCTCTTGAGCGAATATCACTTGCAATCTGGTGGTGATGATAGCTGACAATTACCATTACTGCAGTTGTATATATGGTATGCCACAATATGGTGCCTGACTTTTACCCATACTGCTGATTTTATCAAACATGCAAATTTCTACATATTGACAAAGTTTAACAAAACCAACTAGGACTTGACAATACAAGGTGGGTTGATCATATTTTACATGCTAAGTTAGTTGAGGTAGATTTTCTGATGAGTAACTAGCCGAATAGTCTTGGTTAACACAGAAGGTATTTGAGTCCAGACCCTCTCAATGGAAAATCTCTTTTGATCATGTATATTGTTAGATCTGGCGGCCTTCACCATGATGTAGTACATCACATAAATGCCTAAAGACAAAAGTTCAAATATTCTAGAGATTTATTACCCTAAAGACAGAAGTTCAAATATTCTAGAGATTTATTACCCATAAACCTTGGGCTCAAGAATCAGCAACTTTACTATCCAAACCAACAATGTAGCTTATACAAATCTTATTGATTTTATATTTCTTGATTCTGTTACTGTTAATATTTATATACCAACTAATTCTTCTGCTTTCTTGTGTTAGATTCTCATATAGCACTCATGTCTGTGGCAGGTTGTTACTTGGATCGTTGCTTCCTTACTAATTATCATCAATGCCTACCTTCTATTGGATTTCTTCTCTGCTGAAGTACGAGGAATATTTTTTGGTCTTATAGCTTGTTTCTTTGTAGTTATATACATAATGTTCATTCTATATCTCATACTCCGTGACCAAGAACTCCCAAATCAAATTGTGACAGCTATATGTAAGAGTTTTTCATGAGAACCAGAAAACACATACCTCAGTTTTTTTCCTGCATTTACCAAGAATTTGAAGGAATACTGTACAGTACAAAACTGAAAACAAGCTGAAGCTAGCTACTTCAATGTTCTTTAACACTGAAGGACATGGTGTTTATAGCAAAGTTACTAGGAGATGCTGGTCCTTCTCTTTTGTGGATTAATGTCAATGGGGGATGTTGGAATAATGTTGTACTATTATGGCAATAAAATTTGAAATGTCCATAGCATGTAATTTAAATTACCAATTTTCTGTGTAGTACACAGCATTCTTTGAACATGTTAATTGGATGAGAAATTCAAACGTCTTTCCATCTTTTACTCGTTTTTATTTGGGATGTATATGATACAATCGCCCTTAATACATCAAGCTTTTGAAATGCATGACTCTGGTGTGATCTGGGTGCAAACTGATTCTAAAATTTTCCAAATGTACCTCCACCTCCCATCTCCATTCCTGCAGTAACTGCATCGCCATGTGAATGTCCCTTCCAGAGGATGAACCAATCATCATCCTCTTTGGATTCACTGGCAGCGTCATTAAGAGTTCCTCTCCAATGGCGACCTCCCTTACCGCTCCATCAAGATGCCCGCCAGCTGCGGCCACCTGGTAAAAATCTCACCTTGGAGGACTGGCAGTTCATCGTCTAGGAGCTAAAGCTGGAGAGCTTCGATAGCGTGGACATTGCCTTGAGGAGCGGCGGTGGGTCCATCTGCAGGGAGATGGGTTCCATCATGTCGTTGGTAACACCTCGGCGTTTCTGTTTAATTTGGGAAAGGGGCTGCTGATCGGAAACCCTAACTGCTCAATGATTATTTGCTTCATGGAGGCCACTCCTCTGCATTGGCAGATGAAGGTAATGACTTTTGTCCAGGAAAGATTTTATTTGGGTGTTACTTCTGTCTTGCTTAGCTTTAAGTGTGAAAAGCCAACCTTTTTTTTAATCCAATGAGATTTAACGAGCTGGAGGTCTAACTTTGTGTTGACAGTTGACATTTCCCCTAGAATTTGCTTAAAGTTCTTTTTTTTTTTTCTAATTTGGCTACTTAAAAAATATTCCCATATTGACAAGCTGTCGAAATGCAAACTCATTTTGATAAATTTAAGTTTGTTCTGGTGACAATATGATCATAATCTTGTGACATTACCTTGATCCACAATGAGTGATTTCCAGAGAACTCTGAGGTAATTCTTAAATGTTTTCAGCAAATACATAGTTCACCGTTCAGTTAGTTATAATGAAGTGAAGTATTTCTTTGTTCATCAAGCAAATGCATAGTTCATTGCTTTTCCCCTTATTTCACTGCATGATTCCTTTTACATGTTACTAATTTACTAGTACGTCCAATTCACATAGAAGAAGATCTTTATAGAAATTCATAGTGAAGTATGATTGCATCTTTTGAAAATTACATAATGTTCTCACTTTTAAAAAAAAGTATCATATTTCTTTAACTAATTTAACTTTTACTTATCTAAGATAGAAACATAGGAAGATATAAAATTAGTTACCACCTAAATCTAAGTACCAAATGATTTATCTAAGAGAACGAAAATTAAGAAGCAAAGCATTCAATTTCTCTAAAAAAGAACACCCTAGGAAGTTAAGTATGAAAGGGAGATGAAAAGTAAGAAGTTGTAATAAATAAGTTCAAGTGTTTATACAAAAAACAAATTTGCAATAGAAGGAATGATACATTTTGTTAGGTGTTAATCTCATCCTCTTAGAGTTTCTGATAGTAACTAATGATAGATTCTATTTCTGGCAAAAATGACATAAAAATCTCTTCAACATATTCGAACCATTGGTTAATATTTATTTAGTTTATATTGGAAACTAGTTTTGACTCAACTCTCTTTACTATGTGAAGGTTGTAACAATGGTTGCTAGCACTGCGGCAATGGAAGAGCTTGAACTGTAGACTTGAGGGGTTCCGTTTATATGCCATCTTTATTCTTTACTATCCAAACTGTAGTTCACCTTATCAAATTAATATTTTCCCTTCAAATTAATATTTTCCCTTCATTAGGTATTGAATGGCAAGGAACCCAGCTTGTAAAAATCTATAAACAATGGGTACTATCTTTGCGACTATGTTTTTTAAGAAAAGTGTTGTGCATAAAGTGATCTTATGTTGCTAATAATTGCAGTATGCACGTAAGTTATTCTCTCATAATGCACCAGTTACGTCAAGTGGAGGAGGAAATGAAATTAGTGAGGGGACCAGAAAATTTTGGGTAACTGCTTCTGGATATAGTTATGATTTCTGATAATTGTTTTTCTTGTTTTTATTTTTTCTTATCCACCTTCTCGTGCAGTCATTCCGATCTCTGTTTTTACCTTTGATTTAAAATGACAATGACATCAGAGTGACTGACTGACTGCTAATTGCATAAGGGTTCCTATGATGAAGGCACTAATCTGCAATTCGAGAAGCTACTCGATGAGATAAGGTTAAAATGAATGAATTATGTTAGTAAACTGACTCTGCTGGTTTCAGATGAAATGTCTATACTGATCATTTCATTCAGTTATCTATTCACAATGTGTTAAGATTTTAGAAGTTCCACAGTTATTCTTATATCGTCAAAATTTTCAGAACATTATGAGGTCATACGTAATTATATGTACTTCACACATCTACATATGTTATATATTATTTCTAGATAAATAAATTCACAAAAAGACTTATAATGTTCCTGCTTTGCCTAACTAATTTTTTTTTATTGCATGCAGTAGTGGATAACTAATTCTTTTGGCACATCCTCTGCATGTTTGAATTGAAGAGGCTGATTTTTTTTTTGAATGAAAATAAGGCTTACAGCCCTATCATGTATATATAACCAAAAGGAGAGTTTGTACAAAAGATATCTGATTGTGATTTGGCCCGGGACTCCGAGTTGGAGGGTATTAGACCAAATCACCAAAAGATGTCTCTATGAAGAGATCTAAGACAAAACATCAAACAGAAACATCCAAAAGCAAGGTATAACCTGCTCGGAAACTGAAAAAAACCAAAAGAGACAAGAACTGCTAACAAGGAGACCACTACCCATGAGGCCCGAGCAAGGTATAATTCTTTTGGCACATCCTCTGCATGTTTGAATTGAAGAGGCCGATTTTTCTTCGTGTGTCTTTTGTTAAGACGCCGATTTTTCTTCCTGTTTCTTTTGTTGAGACATAAGTTTTCCCCACACTTTAATAGGCGAACCTTCATTTACTAGTCTTTTTTAAATCCTTTTTTAAGGATTAGTAGGATTGAATCCCACTTCTTTTGTGTTTTGGCGACTCTAGTAGGCAACCCCTAAAGTGGATCTCTCCATTGAAATTTTATTTAATTCCATTTTAGTTGGATGTGATTCCTTTTAAGGACTGGTTATGATTTACTGTGTGGAAATTAGGCTTAGCATTATTCTGTAACACCATGTTGGATTCCAATTATAGTAGTATAACTTGCAAGGAAAATCCTTAAGGAAGCTGCTGGGGTCATTTGATGATAGGGCACCTAATCTCTTCCCAATGCCATTGGAGGTCTCCAGCTTCCTTTGCAGGGATACGATGTTAGAATATTATAGAGAGCTGCTTTTTGCATCCAAATTTCATGTGACGAGGTGACACGTGCCATTTTATTGGGATTCCAATCAAGATCAGTGATTCTAGGTATAAAATTATCTCTTTATCACTATTATATATCCTGAACGGTTCAAGGATAGCTGAACTTGACTAACTTGTCTTTTATAACTGCAGGTATCAAACACAGATGACGTTGCAGTGGGCCGGATCCTTCAGGATTTATCCCAATAGGACGACCAGGGGTAAGATATCCCGATACCGCTATTAGCTTTATTATCTTACCTCTTCATATTGAGTTTCCTGGCTTGGGGAAAGTTTGTGCCCGTTTCTTGGTTGCATGAACTTAAATTCCATGGCCAAGAAGGTTGATTATTTTACCCACCAATTGTCCATCAAAGTTCTGTTGCATGACCCTCTCTCGCTTATAATCAATTATTTTAGGAATTCCCCTCTGGTTAAAGAGTTTTTATTTTGCATCTTGTTGGCATCCATCTTTTAAAATTTATTCTATTCTTTTGACATGGACAACCTATGAAGCTGAAAATGATAATGAGGTTATTAATGGAAAACAGGAGAATGTAGGATAAGAATATCTGCTTAAAATTCACATATTCCTTTTTTTGTCTAAAAGCAATGGAGACTGAAACATTATAAGGTGTTCTGGAAAATGTTTACGTCCCAGATTTTTTTGGAAAATTCCCCTTCCTACCCTTTCTCCATTTAGTTTAGGTCACTGAAATCAGTAATTCGTTTCCATAACCCCTTTATACCTCCACAATCTTTGACCATGTTATTTATTACAAACTACCTACCTTCTTATTATAGAATTTTAACGTAAACTACATAAATTTTCAAGCAAAGAAATTCTACAAAGGGATTATAGCCTAAATGATTAGTTTCAGGTAAAAATAAATGGCAAAAAGATAAGGGGAAAATAATTTCTGGATATTTCTCTCAAGTTTTATGCGGTTACATTCAAACAATTCCCACAAAGTGATTAAAGGGGTGAATCATTAATTCCAAGAGTCTAAAAGAAACAAAGAAAATAATTTCTGGGAATCCCAGGGGTCTAAATACAAATTTCTCAAGCTTTTCAGCATGACAAAATATATTTCCTAGCTTTTGGATATATTTCACTGAACTTTGCTCTCTTATGCAACTTCCATATCTTCCACGTATGTTTGTTTCCAAGGGTCGCATGAAGTCATTACTCCTTTTTTCCCGACCAAAATGAAATTATTATGCACTGAAAAATATTTAGGTCAAGAAAAGGGTTATTTCGTATCTGGTGAAGTTTCCGAGTGATGGAAGATATGGATGCCATATGTCAAGAAATATTAGAGGGAGATTTATGTGAAAATGACCCAAAACACAAGAGATGCTCTCTGATGTAACTTACCTTTAATTTCGGAAATAAAGTTTATTGTGAATCAGAAAACAGGCAACCTCCTTTTGTAGAAATATATAATCACTTTTTTATCCTTACAGAAGCTTAATAGTAATACTTTGTTATAGGTTGGACATAGGTCTGTGGAGATCATACATGCAAAAGAGCAGCACCAAATGGAGTACAGATTGCAGAGAAATTGCTGTAGTCTATAACGACAATTCTGTAAGCTATGATACTGTTCTTTATAGTGGCATCTGATATTCTATAGAGAAGGATAAGAGGATATGGCTTTCGATTAAAATTGTTATGTCTATTTCTTGAGGCAATTTTTAGTGTTGTCCTATTGTTTCCGTCAATTGTTAGGACTTGCCAGTTACACATTAACGTATCGTGGTTTTTGATGTATTGGTGATTTGAGCATCACCTATTGGTTCTGTCAATTGTTAGGAATTTTGTGCTAAGTACATATTAATGAAGAAGATATTTGTACCAATTGCATGTTAATGTATTTTTTGGTCGTGATAGTCTATTTATCTGAAATTATGTAGCATCACTTCTGCGCTTTTACCTAGACTTTTTTGTTTATGTTGCACAGATGGAGAGTGGACTAAAATGATTTCTTGTCCAACTAAGTTAATTGTGTCTGAACAAATATTTGACTCATAAATTTGTTTAGTTTGGACGTGGGAACTGATCCTACACATTGCAAATCTTTGCTTTAGTTGGAGACTTGCATTCTAGTATTAATAACACTTCGTCTAATGGATTTTACCTTTTCCATTAGCATCGAACCTGTCGTTATCCACTTTTAGAACTCATGACATTACATGTGAGATCCTACTACAATTGTCCTCTACCATTGACTAGGGATTTTTTTGGAAAAATCTCTTTTAACCTAAAGTTTTACCTGAACTTATTTAGAAACCCACTCACTATTCCAAACACCAATAGACCCATTGTATCTCATCCCACTTATTTTAAAACCCAACATGTATAGTACACCCATTTTTTTACTGTATTTATCAAATAAATTAAAAATTCCTAAACTACCCTTCATCCCCAAATATAACCCATCTCCCCCCTCTCTCTCACGTTTCACTTTCTCAAAGAGATCAGTAGAGATTAGGGTTCCGGCGAGGAGATCTCTAGTTAAGGATCACCGACGACAAAGGGGGTTGGGATCGATGGCGAGCGACGACGGGTGGCGGCTGCACGGATTTGAAAGCGGAGGACATTTTAGGGGAATTTTGGTGGGTGTTGAAGAGGTAGAGCACATCAAATTCTTAGCAAATCAAGCGGGTAACACACGAATCTTGAGCTAGGATTTTAGAGCTCTCATAATCCCTTCCTAATTTGCTCAATTTCTGATAATTTCTCGATCTCTCATTCTATTCTCCTATCTACTTGTCGACATCCAGTAGTTTATTGCAGCTATTTCTGATTTATATCAGATTCACGATTAGGGTTTTTGTGATCTCGAATACGTGGGAAATGTCGATTTAGGTCTTTTGAAGGGGCTTTAGGTTCGCGATAGATCATGATGATCCGTTATTCTTCCATTATATTCTAAGATCTCATTTTTCTTTAAGACGACGAGAAATGGGGATTTAGGGGTTTTAGGAACCTATCGCTGGGATATTCATAATTATATTGTATTTTTGAAATATTTTGAAACAATGTTGGTCTACTTGAAATATTTTGCGATTCAGAAACTTTTCGCAAATCAAAACAAAACTTAACTAAGTGACCAACTCTACCACAAAAATCACAATGATACACATTAGCATGCTTATGATGAACAATGGGTGCATGTGTGTGTACATGTGATGAAGAGACTTGATGAGATGCACAAGGAGTATTGACATTTTTATATTTGTGTGCATTATAGCAAAATTTAGCTAAATGGCCTTTACGATCGCAAATTGAGCATTTGTAAACTTTGCTATACAAGTGTGCATAGTGTGTAGGTGATTCATAAGTTATAGCACTAGATCTAGCACACTTGTTCATAAGTTTTTTATGCGTATCAATGCATGTGTTAAAAGTTGAATCTAAGCATGATATGCGGTTTTTCGTAAGATTCAATTTATTATTGGTCACAACATCATTGGTAATAGAAGTAGAGCATATATGGTTATTCTTAAAAGAATCAAATTTATTTCTAATGCATTCTACTTCTAGCATGACATCTTTATTAGCATGAGTTAAGCTAGAAATAGATGAAGTTAATTTTTTATTTTCTAATTTTAACATATCATTAATTTCTTTAAGAACAACATTTTCTTGAGAAAAGATATCAAAATTGGAAACTAGCTTCTCATGATCGGATTTTAAACTAACATGCTTGCTTTTAAGATCAATAAAATTATTTTGCAATTTAGTGTAGGCATGCGATAATTTCTCATATGCACAAGCGAGTTCATCAATAGATAAATCATTATCGGAATCAGAATCGCTTACTACACAAGAGTTATCCTCTTGTGACCATGTGCATGATGCTCCACATGAACTTGAAGAAGAATCCTCCAAAGCTTGTCGGATTGCCTCCAAGACCCCTTGATGTGCTTTAATAAATTTTTAAAGTTTGTAAGCACTATCAAAATGAACAAATTTGTTAGAAAAGGATGAGTCAAAAGCATTAAGCAAAAATTCTAACAAAAGCTTGTTCATTGAAAACATTTTCTTATCATGATTGCTCCACTTGGATTTCTCTAATGTGGGCACAATGTAAACATAATCAATAACTTTCCATAAGTTAATATTTCTAGATTCAACAAATAGTTTAAATCTAGAAGCCCATTGTGCATAGGGAAAATTAATGAATTTAGGAGCAACATTTGATTCATAGCCTAAACGAAATATATTTATAATCATGATATATATGTGAGTATATGTAAGCAAGACAAATGTAATCATAACTAGATTAGCACAAATAAGATAACTTGGATCTTTAACTCAAGGCGATTGGTCCTTAAATCAAAGAGCACCAAGCTCTGATACCAATTGTTAGACCTTAGAGGGAGGATGATTAGGGTCTTATGCTAATCTAATCCGATTAAATGTCAATTAAAATTAATTAACAAATTATTCTTGCAATATGATATCCAATAACTTATAAGCAAGAATATGCAAATATGAATATATATATATATATATATATATATATATATATATATATATATATATCCTATATGATAAATATATGCAAGGATATATAAACTAGCACAAGATGATATATCCTACCAAAGAGATATACAATATGATATATGCAAGGATATGTAAACTAACACAAGGGTAAACAAAAAGAACTAGATAGTGGATGATAAAAATAATGAGCTATGGACAATGGCGATAAGAAATATAAACATAAGATTAAGTGCGCCTAAGCAAACTCAAACACACAATATGATCACGGAGTTCAGACCTTCCGTCCTACGTCTCCGCTCCCCTCTCCCGGGGAGAAATCCACTATCACAACCGGGTTTTCTACGTTTACCCGAATAACGTTTACACCTCACACTCGGTTTTCTAGCTAACCGAAAACTTTACAATCACCACTCTTGCAATCCCACTCTACACCCTCTCAAGTGTTGAACTAGACGTGTCTCCCTCAAGTGCTCCGTTACAACCTCTTCCTAGGTTCGTCAACCGACGTCACTCCTCTTGGGACGATCCCCGACTCTCGCCACACACTTCTCTTTGTGTACAAGTGTATTAGAAAGTGAATCTCACAATAAGCATAATTACAATAAATGATTGTTCTCTAATATGGATGAGAACACAATAAAAGCTCACACTCAAATGTTACAACTCTCACCAACCCAATTATACTATGTATGAAAATATAATAGCTCAAGTGGGTGTGTAAACAATGAGTGAATCAAATCAACTAAACTCAGATGTAAAACTAGCTTTAAATAAGATGATAATCAAGCAAATAGATATAAAGCTAGAAAAGAGTTTAGGAAAACTTCTCAATAGATGACAAGAGATGGAAGGAGAATAGTTGGATGCCCAGACACCAATAGATGATCTCCTCAAGCTCTTGTGAAATTGATTTCACAAACTCAAACTTTCAAATGCTTAAAAGCTTCTTAAACACATTTAAACCAAATTAAAACCCTTGTTAAAACTCTTTTAAACTTGGTTAAGAAACTTCTTGGTTGTTAGTGAAAGAGGAGAGCAATAGGGTATTTATAGTCTCTCAAAACATCAGCAAAACCCAATAGAAAAGACCAAAAAGCCATCAGAAAATAGCTAAAAAAATAGCCGTTGGAACTGAAAAGACAGAGCGGCGGTCGACCGCGAGCAACAAAGAAACATAAGAAGGCTCTGGACAACAGGCGGTCGACCGCGGCGGTCGACTGCGAAAGTCTCTGGACTGCGTATGGTCGACCGCCACGGTCGACCGCGAGCCATAAAAACATATAATGAGTTTCTGAACTCATGGCGGTCGACCGTGGCGGTCGACCACGAACTGACACAGACTAAAAACAGGTTTTGAAAACTATTATTCTGATTTTAAAACACTGTTTAAAAATATCAAATAAATTCCAAAAAATATAATACTTTGGGGAATGATTATAGACATGATAATAAACATACTACAACGACTGGTTTCCAAAAAGAACTTTTCAAATGAAAAATATCATCGTTTTGTAAAATAGTCCAAAACACGAAAATGTAAACATATGAATTTTAACATTTAGGCTAAACCATGTTTTGAAACATTACAAAATAATTTTATAGACTTGAGGAAAGATGTAAACTATTGTTATGAAGTCTATAAACAATAAATATAGTATTTTATCAAAATACACATATAATGCACTAAAACATGATTTCATTAAAACATGATTTCATTGAACTAAATAAAATTGATATTGATAAAATCATATTTATGTATATAAGTATGAAACTAAAATATGTTTTCTAATTATATTTAATTGTTTCATAGTAAAACTTGAAAACTATCAAACCAAAACATATATGTATATATATAGCTATATATATACATAAAAACCAATAAATGTGTGTGTGTATATTATATTGAGTTTAAGGTATTAACACACATAATATAAACCTAAACTAAATTACCCAAGCTTGATGAAGGTCTTCAATGAGCTCAACTTGGTACACTTACGGATGAAACTAAACTTGGATCTTGAACTTGAATTGCATAAGCTTCACTCCACAATTCCACCAACCTTCATTTGATATCGTCGTTGAAGCGCTATTCCATCCATCCTCCAACTCGTTGTTTGCCTAAAATAAATACGAAAATACAAACACTAGATAAACAACATTAGAAATAAATTGTTTGTTAAACATCATCAAAACAAGAAGGCCAACAAGGACATCATCAAGGGACATCAGAGATAGGACCCCATCAATTAAACGGGCCGTTAGAGATAGGAAACATGTACCCGCATGTGCGAGATGTTCACCTTATACGCAATTGTAAGGCCGTAATGAGAAGAAGAAGGACATAATTAATGTTTCTCAATTGCAAACGTCGAACATGAGTATGGGTTGTGATGAAAAGAATGAAGTGATTAATGTTTTCCAATTGCAAACACCGGAGACGAGAAAGAATGTCAATAGCGAGACTGATTTTATCCCTATGAATTGCGGTTACCCAGCGAAGGAAAAGTTAAATGAAAGTGAGAGTAAAGTCCTTGATGAATTTGCAAGAAGAGAATGAACATGTATAATTTATCCCACACGTGTGATTTTCCTTTATACATTTCGTTTTATGTTTTTCTTCCTTGCATATTATATTTATTTAACTTGTGTATGTTTTATTTGTCATAGAGATGAATTTGTTTGGCAATCTGTTACTCGATTAGATGAAATATCATCTTCTTATTGGAAGCGTAATTTCTGATAGTGTAAGTTCCCAATATTTAATAGTTTTGTGCATATTTTTCGTATTTTAGTTGTGATCATTTTTTATGCATAATTTTCATTTAGTCAATGGTATGATAGAGAGATTTAATATGAAGATTGAAACAGAAGTATGTCAAAAACACATATACATCACAGGATCATTCTATGCTGTGAGTATTAGAAAAATTTACTATCATTTAAATTATTTTTTTGTTAAATATTATGGTCATGTTTTAACAGAGAGCGTTACTACAAGATAATCCCAGTCATTGGGCAAGACAACTCAAGGGTCGACAGTTTTCACATGTACGCTTTAAAGAATGCGAGAAGATTATTTTTCCTATTCTTAGCAGTAGTCATTGGCATTTGTTAGAATTGATTAAGTCTGAGAAATTTTTTTATCACTATTCATCACTCGCATACATTAAATATCTTAATGATGCCAAGATGTTCATGAACAATTTCTTAGCTTGCATAAAGGATGAATAGAAAATAGAAAATATGGATGGGTATAACATAGAAACCCGACAGGTTCCTCAAGAGGATGGGTATGACTATAACTTAAAATGTATTACTTTGGTTGTTTTTCCTAAAATATTATTATTTTATCATATAATCATTGATTGTGGCATTTGTTTGTGCAGGAGCTTAGATTGTAGCATTTTCATGATGGGATACATATATTCCATCATCAATGGCACATCTCTATTCATTCATCAGAACAATTGTGAACTTCTAAGAGTAAAGATCGCTATTGCATTTATCTCGGAGGAATCAGATTTACTAGAATATGCTTTTATTCAGAGTCTACGTCATGAGTAAAAGCATATTCTAGTAAATCTGATTCCTCCGAGATAAATACAATAGCGATCTTTGCTCTTACAAGTTCACAATCGTTTTGATGAATGAATGGAGGTGTGCCGTTGATGATAGAAATGCCACAATCTAAGCTCCTACACGAACAAATGCCATAATCAATGATTACATGATAAAATAATAATATTTTAGAAAAACAACTATAATAATACATTTTAAGTTATAGTCATACCCATCCTGTTGAGGAACCTATCGGGTTTCTATACTAAACCCATCCACATTTTCTATTTTCTATTCATCCTTTATGCAAGCTAAGAAATTGTTCATGAACATCTTGACATCATTAAGATATTTAATGTATGTGAATGATGAATAGTGATAAATTTTTTTCTTAGACTTAATCAATTCCAACAAATACCAATGACTACTACTAAGAATAGGAAAAATAATCTTCTCGTATTCTTCAAAGCGTGCATGTGGAAGTTGTCGACCCTTGAGTAGTCTTGCCCAATGACTAAGATTATCTTGTAGTAATGCTCTCTGTTAAAACATAACCATAATATTTAACAAAAAATAATTTAAATGATAGTAAATTTTCCTAATACTCACAGCAAAGAATGATACCGTGATGTGTATGTATTTTTGACATACTTCTGTTTCAATCTTCATCTTAAATCTCTCTATCATACCATCGACTAACTGAAATTTATGCATAATAGAATGATCACAACTAAAATATGAAAATATGCATAAAACTATTAAAGATTGGGAACTTATACTATCAGAAATTGCGCTTCCAAAAAGAAGATGATATACATCTAATCGAGTAACAGATTGCTAAACAAATTCATCTCTATGACAAATGAAACATACACAAGTTAAATAAATGTAATATGAAAGGACGAAAAACATAAAACGAAATGTATAAAGGAAAATGACATGTGTGGGATGTGTAGGATCTGAAATAGATACACTAGAACACTAGGAGGGGGGGTGAATAGTGTTCTTTTAAAATTATTGCAAAGTAGATAA
>BQKN01064889.1:196991-207093 GCA_022839385.1 Asparagus kiusianus | reverse complement strand
TAGTGCACACACATTGTATAAATTGTTATCATCAAAACACTATCATGAAGATATGATATTCAACAGGATGAATTATACATGTTCATTCTCTTCTTGCAAAATTCATCAAGGACTTTACTCTCACTTTTATTTAACTTTTCCTTCGCCGGGTAACCGCAATTCTTAGTGATAAAATCAGTCTCGCTATTGACATTCTTTCTCTTCTTCGGTGTTTGCAATTAGGAAACATTAATCACTTTATTCTTTTCATCAAAACCCATACTCATGTTCGACGTTTGCAATTGAGAAACATTAATTATATCCTACTTCTTCTCATTACGGCCTCGCAACTGCGTATAAGGTGAATGTCTTGCACGTGTAGGTATATGTTTCCTATCTCTAACAACCCGTTTAATTGATCGGGTCCTATCTCTGATGTCCCTTGATGATGTCCTTGAAAAAGATATAGATAAGAAGTCATCATCTTCAACTAGCTCTTCCGCAACCATATCACCTTGTTTTTCCTTCATGTTGGATTTAGATCCACAGTTATATTTCCCAATCCTTTCTTTATCTTTAGTATTCTCTTCATGACTTTGTACTCCTTGTTCATCTATATTACCCTCATCATCCTCAACGTCATTCCCCCCGACTTTTGTATCATCGTCATTATCATCGTCCCCATTATTTGTATCATCATCATCCTCTTCGTCCTCGCCATCTTGGTCTTCACTTTCATCTTCCTCTTCACTTTCATCTTTGGATTCATTGCCGCAATTACCACCACTACTCAACTTTTTCTCTAACTCAATGAGCTCATCATACTCCTCTTTATTTTTTGCAAGCAATTCACGTACTTGAAGTAATGTCGTTGCCTACAGGTACAATACAATGAATGGGTTAGCATTCGAGAAAGATATAATAAATTGATAGCAATAAGACAACAATAGAAAAATAAAGTGTATATACCGGTTGATGACGTGATGCACTAGGAATGGATGATATAGTAGTTTGACTAGTGAAATTCCTAATACACTTTGGTGTTTCAATTAACATCATCATCGCTTTTTGCTAGAAAGATCGAGAATTCCTCTTAATAAAAATAGGTCGTAAGGTTTCCTCTTTTATTTCACACTTAAGCTCCCCCACTAGTTCATAAAATCAAACTTGAAAAAAAAAATTTAGTTACAGCTATCAATATGTAAAAAAATTATATAATTTTATTAAAACTTACCATCAATACTGATGCAAATCCGTCCATGTATCCAGCTCGTGCCCTCTCTCCTACGACTCTCTTTGAAATGGACAACTTTGCCTTCGTTATCTCCTTATGTAGTAGATCATACACAACACCAACCCAATTATAAGCACGAAGAGCAAGTAAATTGTCCGCATATCTAAATGCCCATAATAGACATGAGTTAGTGGGCTAAGGGCATAATACAAATCCAATAATAAAAACCACAAGTAATTTCACACATGCTATATGGTTGGAGTCTGCCAACTCCATAATCAAATCAGCCATCCTTTTGCGTGTGCCCCACACTTTCTTCTTATCTTTATTTTCATCATTCTTCTCAACTTTCCTCTTCTTTCTCTTACCGGCCTTCTTCTCCTCCTTCTTTGTTTGGGTCTTTTTACAATACACATGCTCAATATATATAGTATTAGGCGCTCGACCATCCATTACAACCCTATTTCCAGTCTTCGGCAATCTAGTTATTTCATGCACATCAAGAACATTAAACACTATCTTTTCCCCTATCCTGAATAAGCTATGCTCTGGATTAAATGCATGAAGCAAACAATCGACTACAACTTGTTCATTAAATATAGCAGGTAGATTAATGAAGTGGAAAAAAGGGGTTTGACGGAGAGCTTCATAATGATTATCATTTAGCAAAGACCTTAAACGATTATTCACCAAATCACAAAATACCCCAATATTTGAAGGCAATCTTAACTCTGCAACATTTTTCCTTTTCCTACAAAAAAATATATCAATCAAAACGAATAGCCCTTATAAATGTAAAATTTAAAAGATCGTAAAGCAAAGTGATAAAGCAAGGTGACATGATGTGATCTTAATGTTTAGAACTGAGCATTAACTATGGCATCTATATTACATTGGACTTAAGAATGTAAATGCATATTGCTCTTCTTTGAGTACATGACTCTTGTTCTAGCTATTTTGGCAAAAACATTAACTCTTCATCCCAATTATTTATTACTGGAAAGATATGTTTAGAAACTAATCTTTTTACCAATCTAAAACTTACAGACGTATCTAGGGATCCAAATCTTCAGATTCAATTTCATTACTTACAAGTAAAAAACATAAGAAATTATTAAATTCATAATTTAAAATTTACTTACTTAGTAGCCTTAGTCTTCGATTGGGAAGAACCCCTCGATTTACTTCTGCTTGACATATCTGACAACCTATTGACAAATATTATAAAAAATATAATATAATTATGAATATCCCAGGGACAGGTTCCTAAAACCCCTAAATCCCCATTTCTCGTCGTCTTAAAGAAAAATGAGATCTTAGAATATAATGGAAGAATAACGGATCATCATGATCAATTGCGAACCTAAAACCTCTTCAAAAGACCTAAATCGACATTTCCCACGTATTCGAGGTCACAAAAACCCTAATTGTGAATCTGATATAAATCAGAAATAACTGCAATAAACTGCTGGATGTCGACGAGTAGATAGAAGAATAGAATGAGAGATCGAGAAATTACCAGAAATTTTGAGCAAATTAGGAAGGGATTATGAGAGCTCCAAAATCCTAGCTCAAGATTCGTGTGTTACCCGCTTGATTTGCTAAGAATTTGATGTGCTCTACCTCTTCAATGCCCACCAAAATTCCCCCAAAATGTCCTCTGCTTTCAGATTCGTGCAGCCGCCACTCGTCATCGCTCGCCGTCGATCCCAACTCCCTTCGCCTTAACCAGAGATCTCCTCGCCGGAACCCTAATCTCTACTAATCTCTTTGAGAAAGTGAAACGGAAGAGAGAGAGAGAGAGAGAGAGAGAGAGAGAGAGAGGAGATGGGTTATATTTAGGGATGAAGGGTAGTTTAGGAATTTTTAATTTATTGGGTAAATACAATACAAAAAATGGGTGTATTATACATGTTGGGTTTTAAAATAAGTGGGATGAGTTACAATGAGTCTATTGGTGTTTGGAAAAGTGAAAGTGAGTGAGTTTCTAAATAAGTTCAGGTAAAACTTTGGGTTAAAAGAGATTTTTCCCTTTTGCTTTATGGCTTATAAGGAAATCTATATGTTTATTGTTCAGCTTAAATATTTAATTTATTGTTGAAGTGCATGTAGCTATCTCAGTTGTGGATGATGGCAATATATGTGAGACATTGTTGAAGGACTATTCTATTCATTATAATCCTTTGGATTTTAACTCAGTTAAGAATATGTTTGCAATGCTACTAAACACAAACATAAAGAAAGTGAGTAAAGAACTTCGTAGTATATAACAATTATTTTTTTTGAACTGAAAAAGCAGGGTTAGGGGCCCTGCTCATATAGCGATATTATTAAGAAACCAAAAAACAGATACAAAAGAGCATCACAGCTAGGTGTAGAACCAGTGAGAGTGCAGTAGGTAAGGAGCGGACATATGTCGTCACCTACCAAACTGAACCCGCAACGATACTACATAAGTAACTGATACATATACATACTTACAACAAAAGGATAAGAGCAGCCTACTAGAGGACGCAACATCAACAAGTTTTCCAATGAAGGGGAAACAGCAACAGTATTCCAATATAAGCAGCCTAAAAAAAGAGAGGGAAACAACAGCAGATATCCAAAATGAGGGAAGGTATCCTTATCCAACAGCGATTATGGAGTGTCCTGAGTTGGAGAGCATGGGGAAAGGTTGTCCCCATCTGCCTTGACAGTCTTGTTTGCAAGCTCCTGAATTCCAAGGTTTGAAGCGGCCCTGCGCAGTCTCCTCGCAAGCCTCTCCTCTACTGCACCTGTCCAAAAAATAGTATATCTCCTAATATTAGAAGCAATGTGAAGAGGATTTGATTGACTATCCTTGAAAATAAGATCATTTCTACTGAACCAGATCCACCAGCAAGTACATGGCAGCAGAAATCTCCAGATTATTTTAATGTCCGAGCACAGATTGGGAGATTTGTGGAACAGTATCAACTCCTCTATGGTCTGTGGCCAGCAGTTTGTGGGAAGAGAGGGAAGGATGAGGGACCAGATAGCACGAGCAAAAGAACATTTAATGAAAAGGTGTTCATGGGTTTCTACGTCCAATTTGCAGAAAGGACATCTCGGGTCGCCTGTCCAACCCTTGTGGATCAAATTTGCTTTCGTGTTCAGTTTCTTGTTGGAAATAATCCAGAATAGCACTTTTACCTTGGATGGAATAGGAGATTTCCAAATCATGTTAGAGAATTTGGATTTAATACCCCCTGAGTTGACGAAAGAGTAAAAGGATTTAACTGAGAAAATCCCCGATGGTAGGAAGCATCCACCAGAGTTCATCTAGGTCCGAGGAGATACTAATGTTGGATGATGTTAGAAGAGAGAGGAGGTGGTTGAGATCTGACCTTTCTGGGGATGAAATTCCTCTTCTGATGAGAGGATGCCAAGACCAAGCATTGTTATTCATTCTACCTTGGGATCTGATACAGCAGCTCTGTGAGAGAGCTAACTTGTAAGCTTTTGGAAATAAGCTGCAGAGGGAATTTGCCGAAGACCATTTGTCATGCCAAAAGCTGCCAGTTTTACCGTCACCAATTTTCCATTTAACCAGATTAAAAAAAATTGGATGAATAGAGGAAAGGTCTTTGATGAAACTTGAAGCCGTGCTCTTTATAGGATGAGCAAAAGGATTTGACCCGTCTTTGGAGTAGACACAGAAAAACACTTTGCTAATGTGTGAATTTCTATCAAAAATTCTCCATAGCCATTATAATTATAATTGTGAAAGATTGGGATATTCTGAGAATGATCCAGAAGGAATGGCAATGGTTCATAACACTGGGAAATTGTAGGACCACATTTTTATTTGAAATTCTGATGAAAAGGATTCAAACAAGTGCTTTAGCTATTTCTTTTTGGTTTTCATTGAGATGCTTATGCTCCTCCACCCCCTCTCTCCTATCATCAGCTTTGCTTGTTCTACTTCACGTTCTATAGACTTTTTCTGTGGCTTTTATCTTTCCATCAGAGAACATTCTTTACTGGCACATGTTTGCTCTTTCCTTCTCGTATATGTAATTGATTATCTACCAGTGTTTCATTTTTGTTTGGTCCTTTTGGATGTTCGGAAGAATGACTGATGATTCATCCTCTGCAGAAATGAGGAAGGAACTTCTTTTTCCATCTACGCTCTTCTGGATGCTATTTATGAATTCTATCTAAATAGGATCTTTTCTGTGTATTTTGAATTCTGATTGTAGAATTAGATAAAACCCTAATCAATCTTTATTGAGATCATAAGAGAGATATATATAGCCATACAATAGGGTTAAGGTTAATGGGTAACATCCCATTAACCCAATACCCAATACTTAACCTACTACTTAATTTAACACTCCCCCTCAAGCTGGAGCATATATATCTATCATGCCCAGCTTGTCACATATAGTAGAGAACACCTTTGAAGATGTAGCCTTGGTAAGAATATCAGCAAGTTGTTGTGAGGACGGAGTGAATATGAGAGATACTATCTTCTTCTCCCAAGCATCTCTGACAAAATTGCAGTCAACTTCAATATGTTTTGTCCTCTCATGAAATACAGGATTCTGTGCAATGTAAATGGCAGATTGGTTGTCACAATGCATAGGCATGGGTCCAGGTTGAACAAGACCAAGTTCTGTCATAAACTTTCGTAGCCACACCATCTCACAAGCAGTGTGAGCCATTGCTCTGTATTCGGCCTCTGCACTAGACCGCGATACTACATCTTGTTTCTTGCTTCTCCAAGTGACAAGATTACCTCCAATAAAAGTACAGAAACCTGAGGTTGACTTTCGGTCTCCCATATCTCCTGCATAACCAGCATCAGAGAAAGCAGAAATGCGAGTATGCCCATGCTTCTTATATAGCAATCCCTTACCAGGGCAACTCTTGATATATGCCAAAATTTTTAGGGCAGCTGTCCAATGAACTTCTCTAGGTTTGTGCATAAATCTACTCAGTACACCCACTGCAAAAGTAATATCAGGTCTGGTAACTGTCAAATAGATTAGCTTACCAATCAGTCTCCTGTATTGTCCAACATCTTCTAGTAAAGAGGTATCATCACGCCACAAATCAATATTTGCCTCCATTGGAGTGTTTGAAGGTTTGCATCCCGAGAGACCTGCTTCTTCTAGTAAATCTAGCACATACTTCCTTTGGGACAACAACAGGCCATGCCTTTGATATGCAACTTCAATCCCAAGAAAATATTTTGGTTTTCCCATGTCCTTAGTGACAAAATGACGGTTTAGATACTCCTTGGTCTCTATTAAGGCAACTGAATCACTCCCAGTGAGCAGAATATCATCAACATAAACAGCTAAAATAACCAAACCAGTTGTTGTGCGTCGAAGAAAGACAGAGTGATCAGAATGACAGCGTTGGAAACCAACACTAGAAATAACCTTGCTGAATTTATCAAACCAAGCTCGCGGACTCTGTTTTAACCCATAGATGGCCTTTCTCAGTCTGCAGACAATATTCTCCCCCTGAGCAACATACCCAGGAGGTTGCTCCATATAAACCTCCTCGTCCAAATCACCATAAAGAAAAGCATTCTTCACATCTAGTTGATGCATAGGCCAATCCAGATTAACAGCCAGAGAGAAGAGAATACGAATGGAGTTTAGACGCGCAACAGGAGAAAAAGTCTCAAAATAATCAATACCATATGTCTGAGTATATCCTTTAGCAACTAGACGAGCTTTATATCTATCAACAGACCCATCAGGGCGATATTTCAAGGTATACACCCATCTGCAGCCAACCACAGTTGCTCCAGTAGGGAGAGATACCATATCCCAAGTCCCTCTAGAAAGCAGTGCATTCATCTCCTCATCCATAGCCTGTTTCCAGGCGGGTACTAACAAAGCTTCCTCATGTGACCTGGGTAAAGATATAGTGGACAAGGACAAAGCAAACTGACGAAAGGATGGGGTAAGACGGTCATAAGAGACAAAAAGAGAGAGAGGATATTTTGGGCAAGACCGTTTACCTTTGCGAAGAGCAATAGGAACATCTAAGTCAGAAGAGATATGGGGCTCGACATGAGATGGACCTGCAGCTGGAGAAGAGTTGTCAGTAGGAACAGAGACAGGCGTATGTACTTTAGGACGGCGAGAGTACGTCAGTAGAGGCTGTGGTGCAGCAGCCACAGGAGCAGATACAGGAATAGTAGTAGGAGCTGTAGATGGTAGAGGTACCTGTGGACTGACAGAGGTAGTGGAACCGGTGGAAAAATATGGGACAGACTCAAAGAAGGTAACATCAGCAGAAACAAAATATCTCCTGGTGGTTGGATGATAGCACCTATACCCTTTTTGAGTACGTGAGTATCCAACAAACACACACTTAATGGATCTAGGAGATAATTTATCCAACCCAGCAGTCAAATCCTGAACAAAACACGTACAACCAAAAACTCGAGGAATCACAGAAAAACGTTTTTTAGCAGGATAAAGACAGTGGAATGGTATCAAACCATCAAGAACAGAGGAAGGCATTCGATTAATCAAATAACAGGCAGTGAGGACAGCATCAGACCACAAGTACTTTGGAATATTCATATGTATCATCAGCGTTCTAGCAACATCTAGAATATGTCTATGCTTTCTCTCAGCAACTCCATTTTGTTGTGAAGTGTGAGAGCAAGAAGTTTGATGAATAATACCATTAAGAGCACAAAATTTAGAAACGTCATTTTTCATATATTCCAAAGCATTATCAGTGCGAAGAATATGAACAGAAGTAGAGAACTGGGTTTTTATTTCATTATAAAAAAGTTCAATAACATGCGGGACTTCAGACCTCTCTTTCAACAAATATAGCCAAGTCATGCGAGAGAAATCATCAACAAAAATAATGAAATATCGATAACCCTTCACAGAGGGAACACGACAAGGACCCCAGACATCAGAATGAACTAACTCAAACGCAAAACTACTGCGTTTATCGACACGACTCGGAAAAGAAGCACGATGGTGCTTACCCAGTTCACATGACTCACAACCTAAAGAAGAAAGAGAAGACTGAATAGTAACTACTGATTTAAGTTTTTGAAGTGAAGGATGACCCAGACGCCAGTGCCACAGTAAGGTAGAATCAGGCTGTGCTGCAACAAGACCAGCACCCGGCACACTGTCGTCCAAATAGTACATACCTCCTCTCTCATGCCCCGAACCAATCGTCCTCCCAGTTGCTAGGTCCTGAAAAACACAATAAGATGGAAAAAATGTGACTTTACAGTTATTTTGCTTTGTAAACTTGCTAATGGATAACAAGCTAACAGGGAATTTAGGAGCATATAACACATCAGTGAGTTTCAAGGAGGAAGTAGCATGAACTACTCCAGCACCAAGAACTGGAGAAAGTGTACCATCAGCGATGCGAATAGAGGGAAACTTATCAGAAAAATGTAAAGTGTCAAAGCGATCCTTTATACCTGTCATATGGGATGAGGCTCCAGAATCTAGTACCCATGGTTCATGAGGAGAAGCTATGTAAGCATCCATACCTGAAGAGGATGCATGAGTAGCCGAATGACTGTTTTGAGAGAGCTCTAGCTGGCGGAACCTCTCATAATCTGCCTTAAAGATCTGAACAGTAGGAATAGTAGCAGTTTGATTGTTAGGAGTAGTAGTAGAAACAGGTGAATGAGTCGACTCGGCATCGGCTACTTGGGCCCATTGAGGACGGACAAACTTCTCCCAGCACTTCTCAGAAACATGATTGGTCCTCCCACAGTGACTACACTGACGTGAACCCCTATCAGAATCACCATGTCGCCCACCAAAGGAGCCACGTCCTCCCACAGACTCACGACCACGACCACGACCACGACCGCGGCCTCTGCCTCGACTAGAGAACATGGCAGACTGATCCACTGAATGTGGAGAAGGTGCAGTAGTAGCAGAAGTAACACCAGTAGAGACCTGCATGACTCTAGAGAATGTAGCAGTCAGGGAGGGAATCGTATCGCCACCCAATATTTGTCCCCGTACCTGAGACTGTAAATTAGGGTGCAGTCCAGAAAGAAACTTGGAGACAGCCAGATCACGGCGATACCCCAACAATGTCGCCGCATCAGCTACTGCAGGCTGATGCATTTCTAGTTCGTCTATCAGTCCCTTCAACTCACCAAAGAACTCTGGAACTGTCTTGTCGCCCTGCTTGATTGCAAATAGTCGCTCATAAATCTCAAAAACACGGGAAACATTCTTCTCATTCCCGTACATAATCTTCAGGCTGTCCCACATTTCCTTTGCAGTGGTTAAAAACATAACACTGCTACTGATCTGTGCTTCCATACTGTTGAGAAGCCAAGTCATAACACAGTAATCAGATGAGAGCCATGAGTTGTAGGTGGGATCAGATGGTGGCGGTGGAGATGCCAGAAGATGAGGCAGTTTGCTCTGAGCGCCAATGAAGATCTGGAAAGCTTGTGCCCAGAGCAGATAGTTAGTACCATTCAACTTAATTGTAGTCCCCAAGACTACTTTTGGCGCAGAGGTTTCTCCAGCAACAACAGGAGTAGTAGATGATGAGATATCAGACATCGAAGTAGTAGTCATATTTCAACAATGGTAGATAGATAGTAGTCAGTAGTAGAGATTCGGAGCAGGATGATATTTCAGAGAGCCTTGGCTTCTGTTTGCACAAAGGCTCCAGTCAAACCTTCTCTTCCAACCCTTGTTGTATGCAGTGAAAATTTCGGCAGCACCTCTGCTGCACAACAAGAGTAGGATTTTCAAACAAATTCTTGTTTCTCAGAGGAAACAAGAACCAAAAAACAGTTATATCTCATCGATGTGAGAGTTAAACTCTTCCTGTCATCAGTTCGAGGACTGAGTCGAGGGAATCCATGTCAACTCGAGGGTCGACAGG
>BQKN01064889.1:164986-196891 GCA_022839385.1 Asparagus kiusianus | reverse complement strand
GGGGGTGCGGCTGCAGCAGAGGGGAGGCGGGGCGGTTAGGGTTTTGGGAGATGAGGGCGGCGGCTAGGGTTTGGGAGGGAACCTTGCTCTGATACCATGTAGAATTAGATAAAACCCTAATCAATCTTTATTGAGATCATAAGAGAGATATATATAGCCATACAATAGGGTTAAGGTTAATGGGTAACATCCCATTAACCCAATACCCAATACTTAACCTACTACTTAATTTAACACTGATTACTATCTACCGGCCTTCTACTTAAACCTGTTCTGGTGGCTGAATATTATGTCTAATTCTTATAAAATTTTTGAACATGGATTCCGAAGCTTGGATTCCATATGGCCTTTGGTAGGACTCAATAGTCTAGATGAAACTATCTCGAAGATTTCTATATTGTTCACAGTTATGAATATGATGTGGCTTAGATGTATATGTTCTAGCACACACTGCACCTTTCAGTTCCCATAAAATGATAAATACATTGCAAACTCCAGGCTGTATGGTCCAGACTAGATTCCGCAGACCCCAACCATTAATTCTTCACTATCTCCACACTGCACGTCTTTATTATCTGATACCTTCGGGCTCAGCCACTTCACAAAGTGAGAAAGAGTGAGTGGTTCATGTCTTCATGGTGCTGAGATGAGCAAAAAGCTTTTACATATGATGCCCACTACTTTAATTGTTACTTTATCAAATCATGTGTCTTAGGATAAATTTGAGGGCCTTAGCTCAATCCAGCTAGGAGTGTAGGGAAAAAGTACCAGGCATCCAGTAAGCTAAACATTTTAGAGTTCTATTATGTAATGCATGTAGATATACTCTAGCTGCATATCGTTCATGCAATCCCTCAATAGCTTTATGAAGAGCAATACGATGATCAGGGGAAGCTCAAACGGTCCTCGCTAGTTTGAATGGGTGCATGACAGGAAGATTAATAGAAAGGCGGGATCTAGATACCAAAGAGCAATATAATGTTTAATATTTGCCTATCTGCTGACCCTGAGAGATCTTTTTTTTTTTTTTTTTTTTGAAGGTACAAAATTGAGTTGTAGATGTTCCGTTAGACCTTTATGCGTTTATACCTACAATTGTTCTAAACAAACGGCAACAGGGTGAATTCAGCTTCTGATTTAGGGTGTTCAGATGTATATTTAGCTCACAGTAGTGGCTCTGTAAACTTTGTTGCTTGATATTTTTCTTCTCTATACTTCAGCTACCTACTTCCAGGCTTCAAGCCATGAATAAGAGAAACACAAACAATGTATTTAGCTATGAAACGCTTTAATGAGGATTCAGTCATGAATAAACTGTAAGATTCCAATTTATCGCTTGTTATGGTAATAAAAGCTCGGAACTGGGCTTTGGCGTTGAACTTTTATCAGTAATCTGCATCCAACTGCAACTCTAATCAGGTTGTCCTCCAATATTTTTAGGGGTCTTTTTGTCCGTACTTTCTCTTATTCCAGTTGAAGCAACAAATTGGAGAGTATCCATGTTTTCCAGATTTTTTTTTTCTTTTCTTCATTTGTAACTGTATTTCTTTGTCCTGATTTGATGACTCAATACCTGAAAAATTTCAAGACACTCACTAGATTTTATGAATGTTACTTTTATTTAGTGTTCTCAATAGCATTCCATCTTCTCATAAACAATACAGTTACACAAACAAAATAGCATAACAAACATTCTTCATAATTCACTGCACACACTGGCAGATTATGGCTCATACATACTCATAGAAGCATCAAAACCTCAGATAACCGATAACCTCTCTCCCAACATTGAACTATGGACATTTGGACCTCTTTCTCTTGCCAATGCCGGTAGTCTTATCCCTGTAGCATGGGCATTTATCCTTGTTTCCATATGTTCCAGGGGGGACACAGTGGCATTCCTCGCAACAAAGCCCGCAGTACTGGAGGCACTTGTCCTGAACGCTCGCCTTTGAGCACCTCACCTTGCACTTGCCATCACAGAAAGCTGTACGCATGACAACATAATTGTTAGGAGTGTATTTGATCTATTCAGTTGATGTGTGGGTTATGAGATAGATATGTGATCAAATATGCTTGAGCTCATGACTCAAGTATGTTTGAGTCAATCTGGATTCAAGTAGATTAGCCACGGGCACTAAACACGGAAAACGTTAAGGGAGTAGCTGTTTTAGTTTAGTTACCTGACCCAGCCGTGGCAGCTCGGAGGCAGGAACATGTCAGGAGGAGGAAGAGAAGTGGCAGCGCAGGGGAGAGCTTCTTCATCTTTGATCAGCTGTTGTATAATAATGAAGATCTGGTTTGTTTTCGCCCTTTTTATAGGAGGTTTGAGTGTGTGTGGTTGGGGGTGAGTTATGAGGTAGCTGTGTGTTGGCACAGAGTGGGAACGGAAGGGAGAGCGGTGATGCTGGGCCGTGATCTGCTCACTGACATGTGTCCAGGATTTGAGCTCTTGTGCATCTTCCCTTATTAATTTTGCATTTATTTTTGCTATTGGGTGTAGGTGTAATAGTACGGAAGTGTTTGAATTTCACATGAGCATGTTTCACTCGGGAAGGATGGTGGATTTAAACGAAAAGTTAGGTTCAAAAAGGATAATTTGAAACTCCCAGGTTGGTTCAAGGATTAATGTGCGCTAGAAGAGTGACTACAGTCTGGTTAAAAGTACCGATTGTGGAGCCCGTAGACGGTTGAGATACAGGGTAAAGCTAACTAACCTTACATATGACAAAATATTGTGTCAATTAATATGTGAGTATAGTCCCATCGTTGTAAGGAACTAGAAAGCGTATGAAATTAAAATAGAAGCTACGGACAACTATCTATGCACATCCTTTGGTTAGATTGGTTCGCCCCGTATTAATTTGCCTCTAAAAGCTTTACAGCTGGCATCTTTTCGACCTGAGGCCGCATAGTTGTATTAGTACATAAAAACCCAATATGTTATTATTCAGTTAGTTATCTCGGTAAATTATGTGAAATGCTGAGCATCTATACAATGTAATTTTCTTTTGTAATGTGCAAGAGATACAACTGTCAGGCTTTGGGTTACAGATTTATGTCCCTCTATGTAAGAAGGTGTGTGCTCTTGAATCTTCTGCAATGATTTCATGTGGGTTGAAACACGAGATGGTGGTGTTTACTGCAGTGCTTTTACTAGCTTCACTTCTACTTTATCTGAAATACTGTTGAAGTAGACTTAAAAACCTACAGTGACTGCACTTGCATGCAACTAAAATATTCCCGTTCACTGTATTTGTTTCTATTGTATTCTATCTCATCGTATCACATTCTGTTCTACGATATTTGAGAATCACCGTCAACACCTGATTTCTTCCATTCCAATAGATTTCTTTTTTCCTTTATTGTATTAGCTTTGCAGTAAGAACTGATTACAAAAAGAACTCAAGTTGTAGGTGACGCGCAAGTTATAGTTGCAATCAAAAGAAGTCTAAAATGTATATTCAATTATAACCGCAAAATGAGTCTATAAGAATCTTGGCAACGGAAAACAAACATACGAACGGAAAACAAACATATGAAACTACAACTACTGTTGAAGCTACAGACACTTGAATTTGGATTATAGTTACTACGTACTAAACATCACTATTGTCTCGATCTCTACTTTCCATCCTGGTGAGCTTGTACACAGTTCTAGCTCAATGATACGTAATCTCAGTAACCAGAGACTTGAAAGTAGAAGAAACCAAATTTGGACAACATAATTGCGAGCTTTGCTTTTCTTTTCTTCTTTTTTTCCTTTTCGCTTAGAATAAAGTTTTGGTTTTGGGTTGTTTTTATGGTTAAGTAATGAGCGTTATCCAGAACATTGAGTCATGTGAGATGATGAGGGGATCTCTCCAATCAAGTTTCAACAAGGGGAAGGGCCCAAGCAATTGGAGGACACAATGAAAAATTTGACAGTTCGTTTCGCTCGATGAATTATTTGCATTTATTCAAAGCCTGCAGTATAAATGTGTGTAGTTCTGTCAGTGCCGAAGAGCACAATAATGTTACCCTTCACATTTTTGTTTTCCTGGTTAATTATGTAAGAGACCTCACGTAGCGTTTGAACCCGATAACATCTGGTTCTTTTCCACAGGCATCGGCGCCTCTCGATAGTGCGTGGGCAGTAGGGTTTCAAGTATGTGGACGCGCATCATCGGTCCAGATTCGTAAAGTGTCAGATAAATCTACTGCAGGAGATGCTAATGTCGTGCGTTGGGTGACAGATTCATGCCTCTCCATGTGGAAGCTAAGAAGGTATTTGGCCATGGGGTCCTCTTTTAATTATTTCTTGTGGTGTTGTCATGAAGTTCTTTGTAACGTTGTAAAGTTTGCTCAACTTTCTGCGCGGTTTCATGATGCTCTTCGCCAACAAAACGAGGTTGTAACATCGTTAACGCTGAATCTAAATGATCTACTGCTGGATAAATACCTTTAGCAGCTAATCCCCTTGATAGTACGATAGTAGTATCTAAATGTGCAAATGTAGTGGTAGGAGCGGAGTCGGTCAAATCATCTGCAGGTACATAGATTGCTTGGATCGAAGTTATAGACCTTCCTTGATGGAAGTAATTTTTTCTTGCAAAGAACCCAATTCTGTACTGAGGGTAGGTTGATTGATAACCCAATTCTGTACTAAGGGTAGGTTGATTGATAACCCACTGCGGAAGGCATTCTTCCTAATAAGGCGGATACTTCTTACTCCGCTTGGATGAAACAAAAGATATTGTCGATGAATAGAAGCATGTCTTGTTCATCAACATCCCGGAAATATTCCGCCATGGTTAGTGCAGTCAAACCAACTCTCATTCGAGCTCCCGGCGGTTCATTCGTTTGACCACAGACTAGAGTAACTTGTTTACCGTAGTGCTTTTCCTGGCGTCATTTCTACTCTGTTTTGAGATAACCTGAAGGAGACCCGAAAAGACCATGTTTTTTGGTTAGTTGCATTTGGGTTAGTTACAAATGGAAGCAACGATTACCTTCTTAACTGTAGTTGGAACAAGGCTTCTTCTTGCCGATAATGACTTTGCTGCAAATTTGCGATAGCCACTTTTTGAGCAGCAAAAGGAGGTTTAATAGCAACTCCAATTGTAACTGTGGAAGAATCAGAAAAAGAATCAGAAAAACCAGTTTTACTGGCATAAGTCGACTCATGCACAGAGGGTAAGTCGACTTATGGTAAGTCGACTTGTCAATGTGCACAAGTCGACTTACGAACTGCTCTGAAATTGTGGATTTTTTCTCTGCCAAGTCGACTTATCAGGCCTGATAAGTCGACTTACGAAGTGTGCTCCAGTTGCTGTTTTTTCTCTCTGCCAAGTCGACTTATGCTGACTGTTAAGTCGACTTACGACAGGTATTTTGCATAATCAGGTTTCCTATTTGCAGTCTGATTGGGTTTTTGTTTTGATATAAATAGGGAAACGATTTGTTAGGGTTTTTTATCAGAGATTGAGGAATCTTTTGAGCATTGTGAGAGGGAGATATTGTGAGCAAGGTGAGATCTTTGATTGAGGGTTATTTTGAGAGAATTTGTGTGATTGTAACCCTTTGTATTCTCCTTGATTTAGTGAAATCTCCCCATCCTCTACCCGTGGACGTAGGCAAGTTGCCGAACCACGTATATCTCTGTGTTTGGATTGATTTGTCGTATTTGGCTTGGTTTGTGCAAATGTTTGGTTCTCTTCTACTCGTGATCACAGGTTCGTTGTGTGTGCGTGCAACGCTTCCGCATAGGCTCGCGACAGTAACCAAGCCGCAACACCAAATATTGCAATTAACTCCCAGCAAAAAGGACTCCAAGATTTTCGATATCCAGAACAAGCACCAAAGTTAACATTTGCAGCTGTTAGTTGTTAAGTTTTAGAATTAAATCAAACTAGCAATTATTATTCTAATGAACCAAACAATCCCAATGACTTGTTATCCATTTTTTCTCATTCTGGTAAGTTTGTACATACCTACAGGCTACAGCTCAGCAAGAGATTCAGCTCTCCCAGTTATCACATAGACTTGGTAAATAAAAGGAAATGAGTTTGGACAATATAAGTGCTATCTTTTTTTTCTTTTTTGTTCCTGGTGTAGAAATGGCGAAAAAAGCGACGAAGACCACAGGAAAAGTCGAAGACTGACATTTGGGCATCTGGCGGTCGACCGCGAGTGGAGCAACGGTCGACCGCAATGTGCACGCAACAGTGGAATGGCTCTGGATTTTTGACGGTCGACCGCAATGGGTTCTGCGGTCGATCGCACCTGGAACCCGGAGTTTGGGTTGACCTCTGGCTTTCTGCGGTTGATCACGACATGGGCTCGGCAGTCGACCGCGTAGCGGGTATTAGCCTGGGTTGTTTTCCAGACCTGTTTCGTTGTGGGTTGCTATATAACCCTAAACCATGTTTTTAGGGTGTGTGCAAGGCATAATTTGAGCAGCCATTGAGAGGGTTTATTGTCTTCTTTGAGAGAGGATTTTAGAGAGATCTAGAGAGCTTGTTTTGAGGGTTTTTGGTAAGATTTGTAATCCTATTTGTATTCTCTTGATTTCTAATAGTATAAACTCTCCCCTCCTTGCCCCGTAGACGTAGGCAACTTGCCGAACCACATTAAAATAGTTTGTTTGTGTTGGTGCTATAGTTTTGGATAGTTTGGCCTTCTTGATCCGTGTTTGTGTTTGCTCTCAGCAAATTCCCAACAAGTGGTATCAGAACTCTGGGCTACCTTGGGGTATTTGAAGGAGTTTCGTCTTGGAAGTTCGTCTAGGGCTTTGGTAAAGACTCTATCTTTTTTAATTTTGGATCTATTCTTTGTTTGTTCCGCATTAGTTTGTTGGTGCCTTAAGATTATGATCGAGAAAGAAGGAGTTGTGGAGGGTACTTCCGACGTGAAGACCGTTCAAAGTTTGAATATCTACTCTATGAAGATAGATGTAGAGAAGTTTAATGGCACTAATAATTTTGAACTTTGGAGATGTGAAGTCTTGGATGCGCTCAACACGCAAAATTTGAAAGATACTTTGAAGTTGGACGGAAAACCGGACAACATTTAAGAGAAGGTTTGGAAAAAGATGAATAGAATGGCGTGTGGTGTGATTAGATCTTGTTTGACTCAAGATTTAAAATATAATATGATAAATAAGACTTCGGCTAAGAAGATTTGGGAGATCCTAGAGGATAAGTATTTGATAAAGAGTGTTAAAAATCGCTTGTATTTGAGGAGGATTTATCGCTTCCAATTGAAGAAGGGGGCCTCTATTGGTGATCACATGAACCACTAGACGAAACTTCTTACGGATTTGGCAAATGTAGATGGGATAATTGAAGATGAGGATAATGCGTTGTTATTGTTGAGTTCCTTGCCCGACAAAGAATATTAGACATTCGTTCTTACTCTTATTAATGGGAAGATATCTCTTTTATATAGTGAGGTCACCGTTGCACTTGTGAATTATCAGCTTCAAAAGAAAGATAATGAGACTTCTGTTGAGCCAGTAGCAGGGGCATTGATCGTAAGAGCAAAGAGTCCAAACCGTGATAGGTGGTCGCAGTCTAGAGGGGCACACTCTGGAGTTCGTAGGAATTAGTATGTCTTTTGTAAAGAAGATGGACATTGGAAAGTCAAATGTCCAAAGTTGACAGATCGAGCCGGGAAGAATAGGAGGAAAGCTATTCAAGCTTCAGAGTGAATGTTGCCAAGGCTAGTAGTAATAATTTAGATTCGGATTCTTCAGGCTATTCGTGTTCAGCACTCTCATTAGTTTGTGTTACTGACTCCACTGAGTGGATGTTGGATTCAGATACTACTTACCATATTTGTCCTAGGAGGGAGTGGTTCTCAACTTTTTAGGAGTTAGAAAGAGAAGATATCGTACTTATGGGTAATGATCACAAATGCTCTATTGGTGGTATCAGTACCATTCGTATTCGGATGAGTGACGGGGTGATTCGGGAGTTGGTTGAAATGATGTTTGTTCCTCAGTTGAAGAAGAACATCATTTCACTTGGAGTTTTGGAGGCAGTAGGCTATAGGATAACCTTGGTAGATGCACGTTTGAAGGTCATATTGGGGTCCACGATTGTGATGAAGGGCGTCAGGAAGAAGAATTTATACTATTTGCTTAAAAGCACGATGATTGATAGAGAGCTGACGACTTCTTTGGACTTGGCTAGACTGTGACATTTATTGAGGCTGTGGTATTTGATTGGTTATATCATGCATAGTTTGTTGATGAGTGCTATGACCTACAGTTTGAAGACCTTTGAGCACATTGGAATGAGAAAGAATACTGAGGTGGAGTTTAGCACTTCTATCCATCGATCGAGGGGGTTTTTAGATGGTGTTCATTCAGGCATTTTGGGGCCTTTCAAGGAGGCATCATTGGGAGGTAATCGATATTTTTGGTTTCCGTAGTTGGTGATTATACTAGATATTTATGGGTTGCAACCAAGTCCCGTTGGTTTGAAGTACTAGTAGTCAACAATAATTGGAGGAAGTGTATTGACAGAAAGTTAACCCGTCGCTCTAGTTTTGGTTGGGGTTCTTTCTTGCATTTGTACTGAGCTCAAGGCAGTTTGAGACACTTCATTAGAGGGAAAACATTGGTGCGACGAAATGAGAAGGCAGATTTGGTGAGTTGTTCCTTACTGGAGGAGGATCGGTGTTTGATGTAGAGCATTGATTCTGGTGTTGAGGCTTCGATATGTTTGGGTCATTTTAGTCATATGTTGCCGACTGTTATGTTTGGAGATTTAGGATCTGGTGGAGCTGCTTTAGATTTTGGGTTGCGTTGGATGCTTGGTTGCCTAGTATTTGGTCACATCGATGATGTGAGATTTGATCCGATGACACATTTGAGATTCAGATGCTCGTTTGGTATCAGTTAGGAGCTTCTGATTTTATTCTGAGCAGGAATATCACATTTGACTCTCAGCAAGTGGAGAGTGTTGATCAGATCGTTAGGATGCCGCAGCGGGTGAAGAGTGATGCTATTCCACGTTGGGTGGAGATTACTCCACATACTCTAGGTCATTTTGCATCATTTGGGATTCTAGCTGGGGTGACACAGTTTGGGGATCATTTGATTTTGGATGCAGATGATGAGTTGGTTGATTCGAGTGCAGCTGGTGGATGTAGTTTAGATATGACTGTTGGTTTACCTCAGTTGGAAGTATTTGGATTGTTTCAGTTTGGGACCATTGAAGAAGCTATCAACCGCAGATTTGGTGATGATGTTGGAGAAGAGTTGCGAACTCTTCTAGTTGATTGAGGGTCTTTGGAGGTCATTTGGGTGAACTACGTGAATGCTTGATTTTTTGGGCAAGAGGATACGTAGGTAGTATTTATGATGCAGCCGATTTGGTGAGTAGATACTGACGTTTGGAGAATGATCACATTCTCATTTGGGTCTTGACTTGTTGTGGATTGATTCTGTTGTCGTGAATTGTTTCACTTCGTACTGGACACAACAAGTGAGACATTTGTTTTGGTTGGTGTCGGCTCAGTTTAAAAAAAAACGTTCGCCGAGGTGGAGAATTATAGAAATGGCGAACATAGCGACGAAGACCGCAGGAAAAGTCGAAGACTGGCATTTGGGCGTCTGGCGGTCGACCACGAGTGGAGCAGTGGTCGACCGCAATGTGCACGCAACATTGGAATGACTCTGGATTTTTGGTGGTCGACCGCAATGGGTTCTGCGATCGACCACGCCTGGACCCCGGAGTTTGGGTTGGTCTCTGGACTTTTTGTGGTCGACCGCGACATGGGCTCGACGGTTGACCGCGTAGCGGGTATTGGCCCGGGTTGTTTTCCAGACCCGTTTCATTGTGGGTTGCTATATAACCCTAAACCACGTTTTTAGGGTGTGTGCAAGGCAGAATTTGAGCAGCCATTGAGAGGGTTTATTGTCTTCTTTGAGAGAGGATTTTGGAGAGCTCTAGAGAGCTTGTTTTGAGGGTTTTTAGTAAGATTTGTAACCTTATTTGTATTCTCTTGATTTTTAATAGTATAAACTCTCCCCTCCTTGCCCCGTGGACGTAGGCAAAACTTGCTGAACCACGTTAAAATAATTTGTTTGTGTTAATGCTATAGTTTTAGATAGTTTGACATTCTTGATCGGCGTTTGTGTTTGTTCTCGGCAAATTCCCAACACCAGGTAGTATGTTTATTTGGTAATTATTTATGATTAAGAAATGAGCTTCTCCAAAGATTTGAGATGATAAGAGGAAGCTCCCCAGTCCAGTCCACAGCAGGAGGAGGCATCAGGTCTGCAAAATTGGGAGACACAATGAAGTGACTGAAGACTTGTGATCCACTAGTGTTTGTTCTTTTAGGACCTGTTTGTTTACCGCTAGAAACCAAAACCAAAAAAAAAAAGAGAAAAAGGAAAAAAAACAGCTCTGACACTTGAAGCAAGTGGTCAGATTTCTTAAAAGGGTTTTCTGTTCCTTAGTTTGGGTGGGCTTTGAAATGGGCTTTTTGATTTATCAAAACATCAGTCGTCGTCACCATTTTTAGGAAGCCCAATTCTGAGCTGAATGCTCGGAAACGAGTGGCATAGTTAATTTTCGTGATTAAAAATTTTGCGAGAGGATACGTTTAAGTTTCCAGTGGGAATTATTACGGTCACCGCCCTTTCTCTCTCGTTCCCGCCTACAGTTCTTAGCGCTCCAAAACCCTAGCTTGATTCCCACCGATATTCTCTGAAATTGGATCTGTCGTATTATTTGGTTCGATTTGAAGGGATTTCAGATCTTTGTGCTTCTACTGTCGATCTTTGGGTTCTGGTCTTTCTTGCTTTAGATAATGCTGATCTTAATTAATCTCCTAGTGGGAGGCATATTCTCTGATTCCTTCATACGTTTAAAATTTTTTTTTTTTTGGATCTTGATGTTCGATATGTCTTCTCTTACTGTATTTTAGTGATTTAAGTATGAAAGGATAAATTTTTATTAAAAAAATGGGAGATGCATCAGTATTTTGTACTGCATATTCTCTGGTCTTTTTTGAATTCTTTGAGATGCCGTTTCTAAGCCTTCACCCCATGGTTTAAGAGTTTATATATGATGGTAAATAAAACTTAACACTACCACTTGTTTGGTTCATGACATGTTAATTGGTCATTACATAATTTAAAATTCTAAGTGCTAAGCCTCAATTTCATTCCGTTCACAAGTGGATATTGTTTTGGCTTGTACTGTTTCGCATAACTTTATTGCAACAGTTGGTCCAGGTGATGAAATACTAAATGAAGATTTTTCCACTGAGGAAGATGATGATGAAAATTGTTGAGGAGGTTGGTGAGGATGTAGTTGATTACTCTCAGAACATGACTTAGTGTAAACAAACTCAAACAAGGAATGAATGGAAGTAAGGTAGGAATCAAATTGCTTGAGAGATGTGGGTAGATTATTGTCACGATCATCAATATGGCAACGCTACTGAGACTGGCCTTTGATGAAGTCTTCACTATAATTTTTGTGTTGTTTGCAACTTGCTACTACCTAAGTCATTAGAAACATTTTTGTAATTTGGTACTCTCTAGGAAGATAGCTTCTTTTCTGTAATATAATAATCTCTAGGAACCTCTCCAATTTGTTTGTAATTTTCTAGGACCTTGCTTATTTGCTTGTGTTGATACCATCTATTATATTTGGCTGTTTTAGATATTTTCTAGGTTACAGCTATATGTCAACTTTTTACTACATTGGTAGCTAATGCTTTGTGATTTAATCTAGCATGCTTACATTTATATATGAAATTGAATGTTATTTGTTTTAAGCTTTACTGTGATCATAAATCTGTTTAGGTATGTTAGAAAAGATTAACATTCGTACAACTGGTAACCGTACCCACTCATGTCTACAAGTGATCTAACTGGCCTTTCTGTAGCTTCCCCTGTTTTATATCCAAGCATTCAGCAACCATATATTTGGTTGATTATATGGTACATTGTTTTGCTACTTGGTGGTTATCTGTGTTGTTTTTAACACTTTGATTTTTCATGTAATGGGTGGTTATCTATTAGTGATGCTTTCACATTGATAGATAGCAACCAACATGGAGTTTTCATAAAATGGATGGTTATCTCTGGTGCTTAAAGTCTATGATGCATTGTCACTAGAAAATCAGGTAGCAATCTATGTGGATTATTTACACCGTATTCGATAGCTACCAGTTTGATGACTTAGACACAATTCTGGGCCTAAGTAGCATAATCAGTTTGATAGTTTGTTTTCATACGTGCAATATTTAATTTTTTTTATTGGTCATGATCAGCTCTAACTAGTTGGTTGTTGTATTTTGCTATTCATTGCCCAATATATTGGTTTTATTCTTTGTTGTTTTATATTTTCAGTAGTTTTCAGATTGCACCCTTACACATTCTATGGCTATGATACATTGTCACTTTAATTATTATGGTTGCAGCAGTCATTGAATTTTCTGTTCAGGGGGCAACCAATGATCATAGTGACATTTATATGAGCCCATGCATCAAAATTAATCATCATGAACAGGAGTGTATTCTATGATGTTTTATATCTTCCGTAGTTTAGTCTTTTTGTTGATCGCTTTGCTATCATGAATGATAGGTCACACAATTAATCTATTATATTTTCAAAAAGAAAATCTCATTTATTTCAAAGTACATGTTATAATTGTAATTACAAACAGAAACATACAAGGGATTAGTCCAAGTATTGCACAATATTTCCAAATTTCAAGTTCATGCTCAGTAGATTTCAAAATTTTCTTCAATTACTTGATTTTCTTCAAGTTGTTCTTTGCTGCTACATCACCATCTTTATCACCATTGCCTTGTCTCATAACTCTGTTAGGAACCCAATCTATAGTAGCCCACATAAAAAAAAGTTGCATCTTCTATTGGAGTAGGGATGTGCAATGACATTCTACTTGAAAGTTTTTAGTTATTATCATTCTACTTGTATACAGGGTGAGAAAACAAGTGAAGGGTGCGTCAAAAAGCAACTTAATTTTGCATTTTGCTACATATTTATGGATATATATACCTGCTCTTATAGCCGTTGCACTGAATTTGACCGTTGGGATTCATATTTATACATGGGCTTGTTGTGTGGTAAGTTCACCACTGGTCATGTGATACTAATTACTAGAGTTCATTTTAATGATTCCAAACAAGAAAAGTATGATGAATTCAGTTTGTTCTGTTAGGTTTACTATTTATTTTGTTATCAACCAAACATGGGAAATATCACACTATATTCTCTGTGCATGAATTCTGAGTGAATCAATAAAAAAAAGAAAAGACTAAACTACATGAGCCTTTGCAGGTAAGGAGCCTTTGCGCCCCCGTATTATGCCTTGCACATGGTGCGCGTAAGGGACCTTTGCGCTCCGCATTACGCCTTGCGCCTCGATAACAATGAGAACCTCAAGCATGGCCCGACACCCCCGCACCCTGCTCTCTTTATGATAGAAATGGATTTTATGACCCTATCAAGGTCTTCATTTCTTGGATTCTTGTGCGTATAACTAAAAGGATTAGCTTCAGATGGTGAAAGGAAAATATGGATAAAGGACTAAATAAGTCTGCATCCAGTATTTTTCTATTTATATGAAAATGGACTCATGCTGATAGTTGTAACAGAGAACAAAATCATCTCTAATCAATGAAGAAAAGTGAGTTATCGCAAATAAACCTTTTGTAGTATGATCCATTGTAAGTAGACCTATTGTCGTTCTATTTATATGAATAAACGTTTTGAATAATTTTTTTTTTAAAAAAAATAGTCAAATAGTTTTTGAGGAGACAGATAAATTCCTTATAGTTCTATTGATAAGGATAGATTTTCAATTGCTAATTGTTGCGCGCCTTGCGGAAGCATGCTTGCACACCAAATGGGTCTATAAGCCACGAGAGAAGAAAATCAAATCAAACCACGAGTGCAATCCACCACAACACGATACAAATCAAACCAAACACAGAGATTTACGTGGTTCGACAATTGCCTACGTCCACGGGGAGAGGATGGAGAGATTTTACTATATGGAGGAGAAATACAACGAGTTATAACTCACAAAATCACTCAAATATAACCCTAACCAAAGCTCTCAACTCCCTCACAATATCTCACTCTCAAAGTGCTCAAAAATCTCTTCTTTCTCTACTAAAGAAACCCTAAAAAACGTGTTTGTATTTATATCAAACACCAATCCAAAATCAACTTGGAAAACCGAAACTAGCCCATAACCACATCGCTGTCGACAGGTCATAGCCATGCGGTCGACCGGCCAAAAGCACAATTTCTCACCCTGTAATCGTGCACTTTTTCGGTCGACTGCACATTTGCCTTCGGTCGACCGATCCGAGAATTCTTGTATCCTATTATCCTGACGATTGCGTCGGTTGACCGCCCTTGCACCCTCGGTCGACCGACCCGAGGGTTGCTGTAGCTGTTATTTCAACTTGAATTTTTCTGATTTTTGCCGTGTTTTCTACAATTCTCCACCTCGGTGAAGTTTTCCCAAAACTGAGCCGACACCAAACGTGAGCACTGCTGCGTCGTCTCACCAAATTCGGCTGCACCAATGTGGTTGCCTACGTATCCCCTCTCCTAAGGGATCAAGCCGTTCATAGTTCATCCAAATGGTCGTGAACGACGTCAGGAATCACGAATTTGTAATAGGTTTATATAATGATCAAACTTGTTGCTCGGAACCACCTTTGTGAGCATATCCGTTGGATTATCTTTTGTGTGGACCTTCACGAGCTCCACATCTAGATCTTCAAGAACATCCCAAACGAAGTGATAACGAACATCGATATGCTTCGTACTCGCATGAAGTACCTGATTGTTAGCCAAATAGATAGCACTCACGCTATCACAATAAATAGTGACGGATCGCTGCGAAACACAAAAATCCTCCAAAAGTCCTCGAATCCAAACCGTCTCCTAAACAGCCTCCGTAATCGCCATATACTTTGCCTCTGTCGTCGACAAAGCCACCGTAGACTGCAAGGTGTATCTCTAACACATCGGCGCACGTGTCAAAGTAAACACATATCCCGTAGTAGACCGGCCTTTTATCCAAATCTTTAGTGTAATCCGAATCTACGTATTCAATACATAACTGCCCACCGCTAGTGTCCCGCTCAAAAACCAAACCAATATTGAGAGTACCTCGAATGTACCTCAAAATCCATCTCACGGCATCCCAATGACCCAGACCTGGGTCGTGCATGTATCTAGAAACCATGCTAACTGCCTGTGACAAATTCGACCTCGTACAAACCATGGCGTACATTAAACTCCCAACTTCCCTCGCATATGGAGTCTTCGCCATCAACTCTCAATATTCAATTATTTTCGGTGAAAGGTCAGCTAAAAGCTTCAAATGGGCTCCCAATAGTACACTAACTGGCTTCATTTTCATGCTCACATTGAACCGCTGTAGAATCTTCTTCAAATAAGTCACCCGTGTCAAACAAATTCTGTCATTGTCTCTATCTTTGTAGATCTCCATCTCCAAAATGCGCTTAGCTTCACCCAAATCCTTCATTTTGAACTCGCTCAAAAGCTAAATCTTCAATCTATCTATCACAGACCTGGAAGTAGAAGCAACTAATATGTCATCGTCATAAAGCAATAAATAAATGTACGCATCTCCATTCAACTTGTGATAGTACATGCAAGGATCATACTGACTCCTAATATATGAATGACCGATCATGAATACATCAAATCGTTTATACACTGTCGAGGAGATTGCTTCAGCCCATATAATAATTTTTTCAACCTACAAACTAATTTCTCCTTCTATGCAGCTCGAAATCTCAATGGCTGAGTCATATAGATTTCCTCATCAAGATCATCATGAAGAAATGCTGTTTTCACATCCAATTGATCTAATTCCAAATCATACTATGCCACCAAAGCTAGCAATATTCGAATCAAAGAATGCTTCACCACTGGAGAGAAAACCTTATTATAATCAATACATTCCTCCTGTGCATAGCCCTTCACAACCAACCTAGATTTGAACCTCACAGGAGTGTCTTTAATGCCCTTCTTCTTCGTATACACCCACGTACAACCAATAGCATTCCGTCCCTTTGGAAGCTCGACAAGCTCCCTTGTGTTGTTCTTATGAAGAGATCTCATCTCCTCCTGCATAGCCACATGCCACAAATCAGCCTCAGAACTCTGCTCGGCTTTTCTGAATGTAGTAGGAACCATCTCATCGACACTCTCTACTGAAAGTGCATACGCAATAACTATGTCTGTATACCTAGATGGTATCCGTATATCTCTCCTCTATCTCCAAACTGTAATAGAATCCTAAACTTGAGCCGTTGGTCCCTGATCCTGCTCAACTGTACTTATATCCTCCAAATCATCACTATGCTCGCCTGGCATCACCTCAGTCGGTACTCTAATGGATACAGTCCCATCTGGATAATGTGAAGCTGCATCAATCTCCACCACTTGCAATGTCTTCACTGTCGGGTCACTCTCCACTTGATGAGAGCTGGGAAGCTTCAAGATAGAAGCCACATCAAATGTGGCGTCTCTACTTAGCACAATCTTCTTATTAACTAGATCCCAAAGCTTGTATTCCTTGACACCACGCTTGAATCCCACAAATATGGCATTCCTAGCTCGAGGTTCTAATTTATCTACTTTCATATGATACAATGCAGGGCACCCAAATACCTTGAGCTGATCATAGTTGTGTCCTGGCTCTCCCGACCACATCTCGATAGGGTTTTTCCCTCAATTGCAGATAAAGGTAGCTTATTAATGATGTGACTCGCATAAGAAAGTGCCTCAGCCCAAAATATCTTCTCCAAATCACTATATGATAACAAACATCGGACCTTCTCCAGTAAAAATTGATTCAACCTCTCTGCTACCCTATTCTGTTACGGTGTGTGACTAACTATGAAGTGTCTCTCTATGCCCTCGTCTCGACATAGCTACTGAAAAGGGTTAGAAGTATACTCACCGCCATTGTCGGATCGCAACGTCTTGATCTTTCTTCTAGTCTGTAATTCCAATCTCTTCTTCTACTCCACAAATATATCTAGTACTTCACTCTTCTTCGCCATGGTGTACACCCAACAATACCTAGAATAGTTATCTATAAACGTGATGAACCAATGTCGACCACCAAGTGATGTCGTCTTGGTGGGACACCAAACATATGTGTGCACGTAGTCTAAGATGCCCCTCGTTCTATGGATGGCTGTCCCGAACTTCACATTCGTCTTCTTGCCAAGAACACAATGCTCACAGAACTCAACTTTTCCACTCTTGGCTCCCTTCAATAGCTACTGCTTGCATAAAGCTTGCAGTGACTTTTCACCTATGTGCCCTAACCTATAGTGCCAAAGGCTACTCGCGTCTGCCTCTGAAATAGCTAAAGCTACCTGGCTAATCTCGGTGCTCCCCTTCAGATAATATAAATTCTTACTACGAACTCCCTTCATCACCACCAAAGATCCCTTAGTAACATTCGCTACAGCGTTCTCAAAGGTCACCTTAAGTCCCTTCACCTCCAAAGCTCCATCTGAAATAACATTATTCTTCAACCGAGGAACAAATATCACTTCATCCAATTCATGAACTACTCCTTCGTGCATTCGAGTCCTAATGGTACCTATCTCACAAATACCATATGATTGATCATTTCCCATGACTACCACGCCGCCATCGAGTTTCTCGAACGATGCAAATCAATCTCGCCGGGGAGTCACATGATAAGTAGCATCAGAATCAAGCATCCAATCAGATGCATCCACATGGTTTACCTTTGGAGTAATCAATAAAGAAAAACACGAATCATCGGAATCATCACCTCTCGCGATGTTCACCTCATTGGCTTTTGGGCCATTCTTCTTGCTATTCTCCTTCTCCTTAAGCTTCAGGTAATCTCTCTTCTAATGTCCTTATTCCTTGTAGAACGCACACTAGTTCTTTGCTAATTGGTGGTGACCCCTTGACTTTGACTTGTTCCTATTACCACATCTCAGATATGGACTTCTACCTCTCATCGACAAGACCTCTCCTGAAGTGCTAGCACGTAAAGTCTCTTTGTCCTTCCTCCTCAAATCACTGTTCGTCAATACGTTAGTCACTTCAGTGTAAGTGATGGAATCTCACGTTCAACAAAGTGAGCACGAATGTATCATACTCATCATCCGGTAAGGAGCCCAATAAAATAATCGCCTTGTACTCGTCTGTTATCTTCTCATCCATATTCACCAAAATCTGACAACAACTTTGTATAATTGTTTACATGAGTCGCAAGTGAGGTGCCCTTAGACATCTAGAATCTAAATAATCTCTGCAGTAAGTGCAAACGATTCTCAACACTCTTCGTAAGGTACTTGTTGTTAAGAATCTCCTACATCTTTATCGCATACGTCATCCCAATCACATCGTATTTCAGCTCTTGTTCCAAACAAGACCTAATCACCACACAAGCGTTCCTATTCATCTTGTCCCATATCGTCTCGTCGTATTTCAGTGGCCTCTCATGGATCATAATGATCTCTTCTAAGTTTTGAGCATTGAGAGCTGTTAGACCCTAGAGGGGGGTGATTAGGGTCTTATGCTAATCTAATCCGATTAAGATGCCAATTAAAAATTAATTAACAAGTATATTCTTGCAAGATGATATATAATTACTTATGAGCAAGAATATGCAATATACACAAAGTAATATATCCTAACAAAGAGATATAGGTAATGTATGTTCAAGGATATAAAACTAACACAAGATGATATATCCTAACAAAGAGATATAAAAAAGATATGTGAAAGGATATGCAAACTAACACAAGGGTAAACAATAACTACAAGTGTGATAGGGCAAGATGATCAACAAGCAATACACAATGGCGATGTAAGATATGAACATGAAAAACAAGTGCGCCAATACAATCACAAACAAAGCGATATGTTTACGAGGTTCGGTCCCCACGACCTACGTCCCCGCTCCTCACCTTGAGGAGATACTCCACTATCACAACCGGGTTTTCTACGTTCACCCGAACAACGTTTACACCTCACAATACAATCACTATGCAATCACACCTCACACACTAAGTGTTGGTCCTAGCCCGTGTCCTCCTCCTCAAGTGCTCGGTTACAACCTCTCCCTAGGCACGTCAACCGACGCCACTCCTCTTGGATTCGACCCCGTCTCTCACCACACACTCCTCACTCGGTGTACAAGTGTATTACAAAGTGAATCTCACAATAAGCACAATATAAATCAAATGATTGTTCTCTAAACAAAGTGAGAACTCAATTAAGCACAACTCTAAGTCACAAATCCCACAACCCAAAATATACTATGAATGTAAATACTATAAGCTCAATAGGTTGTGTGTGAACAAAGAGATAAAACAATATAAACTCAATATTAAATCTAGCTTATGAAATTAAGAACAAAACTTATAAAATGCTAGAATTGAGTTTAAGGAAACTTCTCTATAGATGACAAGAGAGAGGGAGAAGAATGAATGCTCAAACACCAAGGATGATCTCCACTTGCTCTTGTGAAATTGAATTCACAAACTCAAACCCTCAATTGCTTAAAAGCTTCTTAAACCAAACTTAAACACACACTAAACAAGTTTAAACCCTTGTTAAACTATTTTAAAACCTTCTTTTAAAACTTCTTGGAGAGTTGAAGAGAGATCAGCAATTGGGTATTTATACCCACTCAAGATCTCAGTTAAACCCCCAAAACAGAATGACCAAAAAACTCCAGCAAACCAGCTCAGAAATAGCCGTTGGGAAAGCAACGGCTCTTTCGTCGGTCGACCGGAAATCTCGTCGGTCGACCGATGGAGCTTTCGGTCGACCGGACCGGTCGACCGACAGACTCTCTGTCGCCCAGTGATGAAAGATCAAATGATCGGTCGACCGGTGCGGTCGACCGAAAACAGATATGACAGAAAATCTGATTTGCTGATTTTAAAATACTGTTTAAAAATATCAAATAAATTCCAAAAAATGTAAAACTTTGGGGAATGATTGTAGACATGATAATAAACATCCTACAACGACTGGTTTCGAAAAAGGACTTCCCAAATGAAAAATATCATTATTTTGCAAATATGTTCAAAAACATGAAAATCTGGAAATTGATATTTTGATATTTTGACTCAAACAACATTTTGAAACCTTATGAAATGTTGTTATAGACTTAGTAAAACATGTATAAACTAATATTGAAGTCTATAAACTAATAAGACAATATTTTCACAAAATTACATATTTTATGTAATGTTATCAAAAACACAATAGAGTATGAAACATATGAATATATATATGAATGTAAATTTGTTTTATATCTATATAGCTAAACCAAAACACAATAATAAATATGAAATGTGTAATCTCATATTTATGAACATGAAAACTCAAAACTATGTATGTATATATATACCTATATATATACATGGAAACCAAAATATATATGTATATATGAAACTATATATATATATATATACATGAAAACCAATATAATGTGTGTGTGTAATATTGAGCTTAAAGTATCTAACACACATAATATAAACTCCTAAACTACATTACCCAAGCAATCTTGATCTTCATTGTAGCTCAACTTGGTACACACGCGGATGAAGCTAAACTTGGATCTTGAACTTGAATTGCATAGGCTTCAACCACTATTCCGCCAACCTCCATTAGATATCATCATTGTAGCGCATATTTCATCCAACCTCCAACTCGTTGTTTGCCTAGAATAAATACGAAAACACAAACACTAGACAAACAACATTAGTTGTAAATTGTTTGTAAATCATCATCAAAACAAGAAGGCCAACAAGAGCGTCCTGTATGTCGTTCATCCACAAACCAAAATTGATCTTGCCGTCATATTTCACTACACTAATCTTAGTATTCTGAAATCCAACCTGAACTATACTCACCATCGTCTTACTGCTTTCACCAACTTCTTCTCCCATGCTTACAAACTCCAAATTGCAAATAAAAATTTAAAATCTAATAGAAATTGAGAAATTACCCAACTGAATCCTGGATCAGATTCCAGATAGATCTTCTAACCACACGAGGAAAGCGAAATGTTGAAGCGACAACTCCACAACGCTATCTCCATCGAAGCCTAGAACTCCAAGAATCAAGCTTCCAAAAACGAATCTTTCTCCACCCAATACAAAACCCTAGATTCGAAACCCTAGAACTCTGATACCAATTGTTGCACGCCTTGCGGAAGCGTGCTCGCACACCAAACAAGTCTGTAAGACACGAGAGAAGAAAACCAAATCAAATCACGAGTGTAATCCACCACAATACGACATAAATCAAACAAAACACAGAGATTTACATGGTTCGGCAATTTCATACGTCCACGGGGAGAGGATGAAGATATTTCACTATATGGAGGAGAAATACAATGGGTTACAACTCACAAAATCACTCAAATATAACCCTAACCAAAGCTCTTAACTCTCTCATAATATCTCCCTCTCAAAGTGCTCAAAAGTCTCCTTTCTCTACTAAAGAAACCCTAAAAAACGTATTTGTATTTATATCAAATACCAATCCAAAACCAACTGGGAAAATTGAAACTGGCCCATAACAGCATCGCGGTTGACCGGTCATAGCCACGCGGTCGACCGGCCAGAAGCACAATTTCTCACCCTGTAATCGTGCTCTTTTTCGGTCGACCGCACATTTGCCTTTGGTCGACTGATCCGAGAATTCCTGTATCCTATTATCCTGATGATTGCGTCGATCGACTGCCCTTGCACCCTCGATTGACCAACCCGAGGGTTGCTGTAGCTGTTATTTCAACCCGAATTTTTTTGATTTTCGCCACGTTTTCTACACTAATTTTATTTGACTCATAAAAGAGTTAAAAAAGTTCACTAAAAAATTGTATTTGCACTTTAGTCAATATTATTATTAAAGGTCCATTTGCACGAATAGAACAACATTGGGTATATTAACAATTGGGCGATGAGAAGGGGCCCTGTTTGCAATTAAACAAATAGATGCTTAAATGTTGTAGTAATTATGGACATTGAATTCGAATTTTATGGAACATCAAACTGGGCCCAGCTCTTGCCTCTGGTGACTGGTCAACAACCTGAACCTTGCTTTGGATTGTGGGTTTGACCGCAGTGAGAAATCTATAGAAGCCAGAGCTCAGAACAGTTTTTTGTTCCCAAGCTAATGTAGCCGTTATCATTTGGCAGCTGCTGCTCAGCTCACTGCCCCAAAAATCAAAATAAAACAAACACAATAGAAAGAATCTAAAACTAGAGTTCTTGTTATTTTCACAGTGATTTCTTGCTCAATTTGGATTGGGTTGTGTGGGGATGAGGGTGCTCTCTTCTAACAAGTTGTTTGTTTCTCTTGAGGGGGGACCTCTCCAACTACAAGCTTCATTCGCTCTGTACGTATTCCATTTTGATCAGATTCTATCCAATGTTGTCATATGTATATTAGCAGCTAGTGAGAGAAGGGGGAAAACACTTCAATTAAATGCAAAACACAGGAAATCCCTTGTATTGAACTAAATATCCCCAAAAAAAAACATCAACTACCCAGTAAATGTGGGATTTGAGTAGGATAGTTCTTGATGATAATTTTTTTCTTTTTCTGAAACAACATTCATGTGGTTAAACGGGGAGTATATAGTCATCACTATCTCCCCTTTATTTTTTATTTTTTGAAATTCTATCAAATATCAATGACTAACAAAAATATTGTTTCACATAGTCTCTTAATTCATCTTGTAGTTTTTATATGAAAATAATTTCTCCTAATGACGTCAAGAGGGAAGCAGTTCAATCACAATTGTATATATATACATTTTGAAATGATGCTTATTTTTTTTCTAGAATGATTAATATTTATCTAAAGAAAGACAACAATTGTAATTAAAGGTTGCAAGCATGGTATACTACTGGGAAATAAAGAGTAGATGGGCCTCTCCAAGCAATTTGCCCGTTACATACTAGTGACCATCAGCATCCAAGCCCATTTTGTTCTGCCTACAAAAAGTCCCATAATTTAGAAATATACTTCCTTCGTGGTCCCACAACTAGCTAGATATATCATCAAATACAAGAGACACAAGCTCCAATTAAATCTAGCTGTTTCATATTTTCGACCATATATCGCCAACTGATGAGCAACTTTATTCGCATTCTGGTGCACATGCTTTAGAACTACAAGCACACAACATCCGTCGAGCTCCTTCAAGGGCACCTCCCACCAAATGGCGGTCAAATTCCTCCGAACATAGAACACGAACAATCCCCAAACGATCTGACTCAACGACATCGAGTTGAAACCCACTCTTCACACCAAAGTAAAGACCCTGAAAAATGGCAAACACCTCTTTATGCTCTGTTGGATAGCAGTATTTCTAATCTATTTTGATAACATGAAATTATTAGGATTCCAAATCTATTTTGGTAACATGAGGTTATTAGGATTCCTAATCTATTTTGGTAACATGAGGTTATTAGGTTTTCTAATTTGTTTTGTTTTTGGTTTTAGAATTCCTAGTCTGTTTTGGTTTTAGTTTTTCTATATATATGGAGATTAGAATCAATCATCAAAATGGAGGAGAGTTGTAATCAGAGATTAGAGAGACTTTTAAGCATTGTGAGAGGGAGATATTGTGAGCAAGTTGAGAGTTTTTGTTGAGGATTAGTTTGTAAGTTTTGTGAGATTGTAACCATTTGTACTCTCATTGATTTAGTGGAATCTCCCCATCCTCTCCCCGTGGACGTAGGCTATTTGCCGAACCACGTAAAATTTGTTGTCTCGCTATTTGTATGATTTATAATAGCTTATTTAGGTTCCCTCGACGGGTCAGTCCTAGAACTGATGAGAGGAAGAGCTGATATCTCACTTTGTTGAGATGTTTTGCTTAAGGTTCTTGTTTCCTTTGTGAAACATGAATTCCTATTGCGACCTGACTCTCTTGTTGTGCTGTCGAAGTGCTGCCGAAATTTTCGCTGCGCGCAACGAGTGGTATCAAAGCCTAGATTTAAGATCTAGGGTTTTGGAATTAGGTGGAGGAAGATTCTTGTTTGAAGCTTGGTTCTTGGAGTTCTAGGCTTCGATGGAGATAGCATTGGGAGTTGCTGTTAGAGATTTCGCTTTCCTCATGTGGACAGGAGATCTATTTAGAATCTGATCTAGGGTTCAGTTGGGTAATTCTTAATTTCTATCAAAGTTTGGTTCTTTTTCTACAACTTAGAATTAGTTTGCAATGGGAGAAGAAGGTGAAAGCAGCAAGTCGATGGCGAGTACAGTTCAAGTTAGTTTTCAGAACACCAAAATTAGTGTGGTGAAGTATGACGATAAAATCAACTTTGGTTTGTGGATGTGCGACGTACAGGATGCGCTCAATGCTCAGAACTTGGAGGAGACCATCATGGTCCACGAAAGACCACCAAAATATGCAGAGGCGATATGAAAAAAGATGAATAGGAACGTTTGTCGGGTGATCAGGTCCTGTTTGGAACATGAGCTGAAGTATGATGTGATTGGAGTGAAGTCTGCGATGAAGATGTGAGAAATTCTCAACAATAAGTACCTTACGAAGAGTGTTGAGAATAGGTTTCATTTACTGTGTAGGTTATTCAGATTCCAGATGTCTAGAGGCACCTCGTTTGCGGCTCATGTGACTAACTATACGAAGTTGTTGTCGGACTTAGCGAATGTTGATGAGAAGATTTCGGATGAGTACAAGGCTATTATCTTATTGGGCTCCTTACCGGATGAGGAGTATGACACCTTTGTGCTCACTTTATTGAACGGAAGATCTTCTATCAGCTATAGTAAAGTTACTAATGCATTGACAAATTATGATTTAAGGAGGAAGGATAAGGAGACTTTCCCTGCTAGTACTTCAGGCGAGGCCTTGTCGACGAGAGGTAGAAGCCCATATCCGAAAGGTGATAATAGAGGAAGGTCAAAGTCAAGAGGTCGTCACCAGCTTGGAAAGAACCAATGTATATTCTGTAAGGAGTAGGGACATTGGAAAAGAGATTGTCCAAAGATCAAAGAGAAGGAGAATAGCAAGAAAAAGGGCCCGAAGGCCAATGAGGTGAATGTTAAGAAAGGCGATGATTCCAATGATTCGAGTTTTTCTCTACTGATTACTCCGAAGGTGAACCACTTGGATGCTTCAGATTGGATGCTTGATTCCGACGGTACCTATCATGTGACCCTTAGGCGAGATTTGTTTGCATCTTTTGAGAAGCTCGATGGAGTTGTAGTCATGGGAAATGATAAATCCTGTGGTATTTGTGGGATATGCACCGTGCGGATCTGGATGCACGATGGAGTAGTTTGTGAATTGAAGGAGGTGAGATTTGTTCCTCAGCTGAAGAAAATCTTATCTCAGTTGGAGCTTTGGAGGCAAAAGGATTCAAGGTGACCTTTGAAGACGCTGTAGCAAATGTTACTAAGAGATCTTTGGTGGTGATGAAGGAAGTCCGCAGTCGAAACTTGTATTATCTGAAGGGGAGCATGGAGATTGGCCAGGTTGCTTCGGCTATTTTAGAGACGGACATGAGTAGGCTTTAGCATTATAGGTTGGGGCACACAGGAGAGAAGTCACTGCAGACTTTGTGCAAGCAGGGGCTATTGAAGGGATCCAAGAGTGATAAAGTGGAATTCTGTGAGCATTGTGTTCTTGGTAAAAAGACAAAAGTGAAGTTCGGGATGACCATTCATAGGACGAAGGGCATCCTGGACTATGTGCACACAGACGTTTGGGGTCCCACCAAGACTGCATCACTTGGTGGTCGACATTTGTTCGTCACGTTCGTTGATGACTATTTTAGACGATGTTGGGTGTACACCATGGCAAAGAAGAGTGAAGTCCTAGATATATTTGTGGAGTGGAAGAAGAGATTGGAACTACAGACTAGGAGAAAGATCAAGACGTTACGATCCGACAACGGTAGTGAATACACATCAGACCCCTTTCTGCAGCTATGTCGAGACGAGGGCATAGAGAGGCACTTCACGGTTAGTCATACATCACAGCAGAATAGGGTGGCAGAGAGGTTAAATCGGTCTTTGCTGGAGAAGGTCTAATGTTTATTGTCGCAGAGTGGTTAGGAGAAGATCTTTTGGGCTGAGGCACTTACATATGTGAGCCACCTCATTAATAGGCTGACTTTATCTGCGATTGAGGGGAAAACCCCTATGGAGAAGTGGTCGGGAGAGACAGCACATGATTATGAACAGCTCAAGGTATTTGGGTGTCCTGCATTTTATCATGTGAGAACAGATAAATTGGAACCTTGAGCTAGGAAGGCCATATTTGTAGGATTCAAGCGTGGTGTTAAAGGATACAAGTTTTGGAATCTAGTTGATAGGAAGATTATGCTGAGTAGAGACGTCATGTTTGATGAGGCTTCTATCTTGAAGCTTCCCAGCTCTCATCAGGTGGAGAGCGACCCGACAGAGGAGATATCGTAGGTGGTGGAGATCGATGTAGCTCCACAATGTTCAGATGGTGCAGTATCCATTAGAGTGCCGACTGAGGTGATGCCAGGCGAGCACGACGGTGACACGGAAGATACGGGTACTAATATGCAGGATCAGGGACCGACAGTTTAGGTTTAGGATTCTATTACGGTTCGGAGACAGAGGAGAGACATACGGATGCTGGCACGGTATGCCGACACAGTTGTGTATGCACTTCCGGTGGAGAGTATCGATGAGATGGTGTCTACTATATTCAGAGAGGCCGAGCAGAGTTCAGAGGCTGATTCGTGGTAGGTAGCTATGTAGGAGGAGATGAAGTCTCTTCATAAGAACGATACATGGGAGCTGGTTGAGCTTCCAAAGGGACGGAAGAAAATTGGTTGCAAGTGGGTATACACGAAGAAGGAGGGCATTAATGGCACTCTATTGAGGTTCAAAGCTAGGTTAGTTACGAAGGGTTATGTAAAGGAGGAAGGTATTGACCATAATAAGGTTTTCTCTCCGGTGGTGAAGCACTATTCGATTCGGATTTTGCTAGCTTTGGTGGCACAATATGGTTTGGAGTTAGATCAGTTGGATATGAAGACGACATTTCTTCATGGTGATCTTGATGAAGAAATATATATGACTCAGCCATTGGGATTCCGAGCTGCAGAGAAAGAAAAATTGATTTGCAGATTGAAGAAATCGCTATACGGTTTGAAGTAGTCTACTCGACAGTGGTATAGGTGATTCGATGGTTTTATGATTGGTCATTAGTACACTCGGAGCCAGTTTGATCCTTGCGTGTATTTTCACAAGTTGAAAGGAGGTGCGTACATTTATTTGTTGCTTTATGTCGATGACATGTTGGTTGCCTCTATTTTCATATATGCTATAGATGAGTTGAAGACACAACTTTCAAAGGAGTTTGATATAAAGGATTTAGGTGAGGCGAAGCGCATTTTAGGGATGGAGATCGACAGAGACAAGAAAAATGGCAGAATTTATTTGACACAGGTGGCTTATTTGAAGAAGGTTCTACAGCGATTTCATGTTAGCATGGATACGAAGTGAGTTAGTGTACCATTGGAAGCTCATTTGAAGCTTTCAGCTAACCTTTCACCGAAGTCAGTTGAAGATCGAGAGTTGATGTCGAAGACTCCATATGCGAGGTTGGTTGGGAGCTTGATGTACGTGATGGTATGTACGAGGCCGGATTTATCACAGATGGTGAGCATGATTTCGATATACATGCACGATCCAGGAGTGGGTCGGTACATTCGAGGTACACTTAATATTGGTTTGGTTTATGAGAGGGATACTATAGGTGGGCAGTTATGCATTGGTTATGTTGATTCGGATTATGTCGGGGATTTGGATAAGCACCAATCTACGACGGGGTATGTGTTTACTTTGACCCGTGCATCGTTGTGTTGGAGATGCACCTTACAGTCGATGGTGGCTTTGTCTACGACAGAGACATAGTATATGGCTATTACAGAGGCTGTGAAGGAGGCTATTTGGCTTCGAGGACTTTTAGAGGAACTTGGTATATCGCAATAGTCCGTTACGATTCATTATGATAGCATGAGTGCTATCTATTTGGCGAAGAATCAGTTTTTTCATGCGAGGACTAAGCATATTGACGTTCGTTATCACTTCGTCCGAGATGTTCTTGAAGATGGCGATGTGGAGATTGTGAAAGTCTACACGAAGGATAATCCGAGGGATATGCTTACTAAGGTGGTTCCGAACAACAAGTTTGATTATTGTCGAAACTTGTTGCACATTCGTGATTGTTGAGGCCGTTGACGGCCATTTGGATGAACTACGGGCTGCTTGATCACTTGGGAGAGGGGGTACGTAGGCAACCACATTGGTGCAGCCGAATTTGGTGAGACGACGCATTGGTGCTCATGTTGGTATCGGCTTAGTTTTGGGAATACTTCACCGAGGTGGAGAATTGTTGGATAGCAGTATTCCTAATCTATTTTGGTAACATGAGGTTATTAGGATTCCTAATCTATTTTGGTAACATGAGGTTATTAGGATTCCTAATCTATTTTGGTAACATGAGGTTATTAGGATTCCTAATTTGTTTTATTTTTTGTTTTAGGATTCCTAGTCTTTTTTGGTTTTAGTTTTTCTATATATATGGAGATTAGAATCAATCATCAAAATAATCAGAGATTAGAGAGACTTTTGAGCATTATGAGAGAGAGATATTGTGAGCAAGTTGAGAGCTTTGGTTGAGAGTTAGTTTGTGAGTTTTGTGAGATTGTAACCCTTTGTACTCTCCTTGATTTAGTCGAATCTCCCCATCTTCTCCCCGTGGACATAGGCTATTTGTCGAACCACGTAAAATTTGTTGTCTCGCTATTTGTGTGATTTGTAATATCTTATTTAGGTTCCCTCGATAGGTCAATCCTAGAACTGATGAGAGGAAGAGCTGATATCTCACTTGGTTGAGATATTTTGCTTAAGATTCTTGTTTCCTTTGTGAAATTGGAATTCCTATTGCGACCTAACTCTCTTGTTATACTGTCGAAGTGCTGCCGAAATTTCCGCTTTGCACAACATGCTCCGGAGCAACTCCTCCCACTTTAGGAATTGAAAACTGCACTAAAATTTTACCGAGATAATGACGAATTACCACACCTACACTCAGAGTCATGAGAAGTATTGAGAAGACTCCATCAACATTTAATGAAGTTATTTTTAATAGTTTGACAATGTAATTGGAGAATATATTTTCTGTACTATAATATTAAAAAGTTAGTGGGGTGTCAAAAAGTATGAAGGACATTTTACATCTCAATAGAAATGTGAGGGGCGTATAGGTAATTTTGTCGATAAGATTTTTTTATTTATTTTCTTTTCTTTTCTCTTTTCTTTTTCTAGTACATTCACTGTGAGTCTATGGCATAACTATATAGTTAGAGCTCACTAATTAAATATCTATCCCAATTAGTATTGTAAGGTATATAATATAAAAAGATAAGGTTAATATTTATAAAAATTTTATTAGATATAAATGAATATAAATACAACAATTGGAATTTCAATATGTTCTAATCTAAATATTACCAATACTTGGGTTAAAAATATTACATATAATAGTTATAAGATAAAATATGAAGAGACACTTTTCTTATTAACATTATATGAAGTGTTCTAAGGATGGTGCTTTGAAAATAATCCTCCAAATTATGATGTACCCTATTTTATTCTGTGAAAATCACAGCGTCATTCAAGTTGAAATGTATGTCATAGCTAATTACAAGTTGAATAAAGACCAAAACTTGCTGTTATGCAACTCAAACAAGGATGCTTCGTGATTGGTTAGATGGACTTAAGATTAAGGGTGCTCTGTCCCTCCGCCTTTGCTGTTTCCCATTCCTATTCATCAATAAAATAACTCATCTCAAGTAAAAAAATATTATAAGAATATCCTCTATAACTCCATAAAACTTTAGTGCAAGTGCCCCTTTTATATGAAATTTGGGAATTAAATTTTCACATATGTTACACGTGCATTTGCACGTGCAATAATACTAGGATCCAAATAATAGATCACAATCATTCACCAGACAAATCAGGAGATATAATAGATATTGTAGTGATCTTTCTACTGTTTAATATAGAGAGTCAAAATTTGATTCCTTTTTATATGTCCAGCTGCTCTTCGATCTTCTTTTTTCTTTTTTCTTTTTTCTTTTTTTTTTCCTTTTCCTTTCACACTTTTGGACCTCCTTTATCCCCAAGTGAATACTACCCTAGGCTTACAAAAAGGATACTCAGAGACTCACTACTCAGCTTCCACAAGGAAGGATACAATAAAATGATCCCACGTGATACAAAAGCAAAATATTGCTTAGTATCCAAAGCTAGCTATCGTATAGGCCGTAAAACACCCTTACATAAATATAGATTCTCCCCGTTATATAGGAAATATGTTGGGGAATTTCAGTCTCCCCGCCTACCACGATATGTGCAACTCGGAAGCCAACCCCAATCAATAAGATAGAACAATCACAATCAAGAAAAAAGAACACCGAGATTTATGTGGTTCGGTCGACCAACTTCGACCTACGTCCACGGGGCAACAATATGAGAAATTCACTATGTATCAGGGAGAACTACAAGATGAACCACTTAACTCTCGTCTCTCAATCTCTCAACCTTACATACATAATCAACTATCATATTCTCTCCAAAGCCCACTCCTTGTAATCTTTTGTACGGATAAAGACTACGAAACCCCCCCCCCCCCCCTCTCTCATCTACTACATCTCTACTTTTTCTTCATGGTTTTTCCTTCACCAATAGAAGAATATATATAGGGAAACCAAAACCCTATCTCTAGCCTAACTTCCTAATTAGAATAGGATTCAAACTCCTAATTATGATAAAACTCAAACTCATAATCATGATAGAACTCAAACTCCTAATCATGATAGAACCCAAACTCCTAATCATGATAGAACTCTAACCCTATCTAATTCTCATGAAGTTACACAAAGAATCAAAGACAAAATCCCAACAATCTCGACCTTGGATTTAATTTCCAAACTCCCTTGAAGATATATCATCGTCGTCTTAAAACTTTGTCTCTCCCTGATACGGGTGTATCTCTCTTCGGAACTTAGCGATCCTCATGGAAGCTTGAGAATAGATGATTCTCATAATAGCACGAGAATAGAGATGTAAAACAGTACAATGGAACACAGGTGGAAGCGTGAAACGAGACGACGAGCAGCAGATTCAAAGAATCTAGTTTTCAGCTCGTGAGTCGACTCATACATGTACATGAGTCGACTCATCAGGTTGAGTCGACTCATGACTGTCATGAGTCGACTCACGAAACCCAGCCGTTTTGTCAAAAGTTTCTGCTCGGTTGACTCATCAGTTTATGAGTCGACCCATGTGTCATGAGTCGACTCAACTCATCTCAGTCATGAGTCAACTCGTCGATGGTTTCCTGGTTTGGTTGGGTTTCTGTTCATACGAATTCCTGTTGGTTTTGGACTTGGTTATTTACCAGATTGCCATTCACGTTTGTACACCTATATAAAGGATTGTTTTAGGGTTTCTAAGTAATCAGATAGATTTAGAGAGATTCTAATCATTGTATTAGGGTTTAGAGAGGATTATGAGGTTGTTATTGATTCTAGTGAGATTATGAGGGAGAGATTTGTAATAATTGATTCTTCATAATCTAGAGAAGGTATTTTCCTTCGCCATACTGAATTGTTCTTGTGTTTTAGTTGTCTTCTTCTCAACCCACCTTTTGGTAATTCCGCGACCAAAGGGTGCTCGCACGGTGACTCGTATCAAGTTGGAATCAGAGCAATCAGATCCGATAAAGGGGCATCATGTGTATGTGTTGGACCCTAGAGAGGGGGGGGGGGGGGGT
>BQKN01064889.1:125683-164586 GCA_022839385.1 Asparagus kiusianus | reverse complement strand
CTTAGAGTATATAACACACATAATATAAACTCCTAAAATAAATTACCCAAGATGATCTTGATCTTTAATGAATTCAACTTGGTACACTTGCAGATGAAGCTTAAACTTGGATCTTCAACTTGAATTGCATAGGCTTCAACCTGACATTCCGCCAACCTCCATTGGATATGATCATTGAAGCGCTATTCCATCCAACCTCCAACAATGTTATTTGTCTATAATAAATAATAACATACAAATCCTAGACAAGCAACATTAGTGGTAAATTATTTGTTAAACATCATCAAAACAAGAAGGCCAACAATCTCCTCCTTTTTGATGATGACAAACAATTTACAAAAAGGATATATGCATGAAAAGAAATGAATATATAAAGAATATTATATCATGCATATAAACAAGAAAGAATATACTCATAATATTTCTCCCCCTTTGACAACATCAAAAAGGGGACAAAGGAATGAAGAGAGCGAAAGCTCCCCCTAACAATATGCATGAGTAAGTATAAAACAAGAAATATATAGGGATTGCTCCCCCTATCAAAATGCCATATAGAATATACGAAATGAAGATCATGGCAAACATATGTGAGCAAGCATAGATGAATATGCTAAATATCACTCACATACTACAAGAGAATGAGAACACATATGAATGTATCATTGAGATAATGTGTCTCAAAACATAAACATAAAGATCAAAAATGGATTTATGAAATCAAAAGAAAAGGAACATGAAAATCATGTAAAAGGTTTTCAAATGAAAACAAATCAACCAATGAAATCATAAATCACAAGTAAATCATATAAGAACATAAACCCAAATCATCATTGAATTTTTTTTTTAATCAAGAGAGACAACCATATCTAGCTCTTGAGCTAGCAACAACCCATATAAATATTTTTAGCATCCGATAAACAATGATTGGGAATAAACACCCAATAACTCCGGAGGGTTATATAAACACAAACCTCTCAACAAAATCGAAACTAATAATCATGAAAACAAAAAAAATTGATCAAGGAAAATTTGTTTTCATAAAAAGTTTCAAAGCAAAATTTTCAAAAACCAAGAAAAGGAAAAAATAAGAATACTAAAATTCTTGGTTTAAAATTTAAATTTGTTTTGGTACCCAAGAACTCTTGGTACCAAAAGATTTAGGGACATGACTCCTATCATTTAAGCTCAAAGCCCTAGGGTTATGAACCCTTTTAGGCGCATGTGGTGCACGGGATCGGTCATAGCAATAATCACTCAAATGACCCTTCCGATTGCAATATGTACATTGGAAAAGAAGCATTTGCTTATGTTGACCATTAAAAGCTGCATGTGGAACATTTGCAAACATGGATGGTCTTTGAAGATTATTTTGCAAATGTGAAACATTATCAAAACAAAACTTTCCTAAGTGGCCATATCTACCACAAACATCACATTTAAACTTTTGTGGCTCAATAAAATCATTTGGCAAAGGAGATTTCTTTTTCAAATCATAGCAAAATTTTGCCAAATGGCCAAAACGTCCACAAAGATCACATCTATACACATGAGCATGCTTATGATGAACAATGGGTACATGTGTGTGTACATGTGATGAAGAAGCTACATGAGATGCACAAGGAGCATTAACATTATTATGTTTGTGTGCATCATAGCAAAATTTAGCTAGATGGCCTTTACAACCGCAAATAGAGCACTTGTAAACTTTGCTATATATGTTTGCATGATGAGTGGATGATTTCTTAGACTTGGCACACATATCCATAAGCCTCTTATGATTACCAAAGCATATTTTTAAAGTTGAATCTAAAGATGAAATGTATTTTTTCATAAGATTCAAGTCTTCGTTTTTAGGCACATATGCACTTTTAGAAGTAGAACATAAATAGTTATTTATAAAAGAAGCAGCATCATTTTGTATGTTCTCTACTTCTAACATGGCATTATCTTTCTCATGAGTTAACTTGGCAAAGTTTGAAAGCAAAGAATCATGATCCAATTTTAATTTTTCATTGTTTTCTTTAAGGATCACATTTTCATTAGAAATAGTTTCAAACTTAGATGCTAACAACTCATGATCGGATTTCAAATTATTATGCTTGCTTTGTAAATTAATAAAATTATTTTGCAATTTGTTAAAGGCATGCAATAATTTTTCACTAGCACAAGCAAGTTCATCACTAGATAAATCATTAGTGGTTTCGAACTCGTATACGACACTAGGGCTATCGCCTAGTGGCCGTGTGCATCATGCTCCACATGAACTTGAAGCCGGATCCTCCAAAGCTTGTCGGATCGCCTCCAAGTCCCCTTGATGTGCTTCAATAAATTTCCATAAGGTGTAAGCACTATCAAAAGAATCAAGCTTGTTAGATATAAATGCAAATGCATTTAATAAAAATTCTAACATAAGCTTGTTCATAATAAACATCCTTTTATCATGTTTGCTCCACTTAGATTTCTCCAACGTGGGCACAATATAAGCACAATCAATGATTTCCCATAAATTGATATTTTTAGATTGAACAAATATTTTAAATCTAAAACACCATTGAGCATAGGGGAAAACATTAAATTTAGGAGCAATACTAGAATCATAGCCTAAACAAGATGCATCATTCATATCCATAATTTGTAAATATATGCAAGCAATATACAAATATAATCAAAACAAGATTAGCACAAAAAAATAACTTGGATCTTTAACTCAAGGCGATTAGACATTAAATCAAAGAGCACCAAACTCTGATACCAATTGTTGGACCCTAGAGGGGGGGTGATTAGGGTCTTATGCTAATCTAATCCGATTTTATGCCAATTAAAACTAATTCAAATATTATTCTTGCAAGATAGATATACAATATGATATGAGCAAGAATATGCAATATGATCAAAGAGATATATCCTAGCAAAGAGGTATAAGATGAAATATATGCAAGGATATGTAAACTAACACAAGGGTAAATAATATAAACAAGATAGTGGATGATATAGAAATGAGCAATGCACAATGGCGATATATGATATGAACATAAATATGAATGAACGCCAAAGCACTCTCAAACACAATCAAATGATCACAGAGTTCAGACCTTCCGTCCTACGTCTCCGCTCCCCACTCCCGGGAAGAAATCCACTATCACAACCGGGTTTTTTACGCTCACCCGAATAACGTTTACACCTCACAGTGTCGGTTTTTAACGCTCACCGATCAACGTCACTCCTCACACTCGGTTTTCTAGTTCACCGAAAACTACACAATACACTCGGTTTTCTAGCTCACCGAAAACCTTACAACACTCACAATTGTAACAAATATAAATTTGTTCTCTACAACAGATGAGAACTCAATAAAGCACAACTCAATGTTACAATCTCTCACAACCCTAATATACTATGTATGAAAGATACAATAAGCTCAAGTGGGTGTGTGTAACAATGAGATATAATTCAAATCTAAACTCAATATAAAAAACTAGCTTTAAAGAAATATAATCAAATAACTAAGCAAATGTAAAGCTAGATAAGAGTTTAGAAAACTTCTTAATAGATCAAGAGGTGGAAGGAGAATAGTTGGAAGCTCAAACTTCAATAGATGATCTCCTCAAGCTCTTGTGGAATTTTCTTCACAAACAAACTCTTGAAACAAACTTAAAAACCCTTCAACAAACTTGTAAAACTCTTTTTAAAACTCTCTTAAACATCCATAAGAAACAATAAAAGTTGACTGATTTTTATAGCCTCTTAAATCAGCCACAAACCCCCAAAAACTGGAAATATCAAAAACTAGCCGTTACTAGCCGTTATAGGCTGAAAAGACCAAAATACCCTAAATTCCAGCATTCTGGAAATTTGCGTATCTAACTTTGTAAAATCAATTAAAAATAATAAAACAGCTCCAAAAATTTTGAACTTTTGTAAAAAGGTTCTAGACATGTAGAATAACATGTTAGAGAAATAATTTCTGAAAAATAATTTTCCAGTTGAGAGAAATAAATATTTGAACACAGATTTACAGTTTCTGAAAAACTGCTGACATACACGATTTTGTAAAATCAATTGGGCATAGTAAATCAACTCCAAAAATAGTAAAATTTTGAGTAAAGTTTTTAAACATGTAGATAAACATGTCAAAAAAAGAATTTCTTGAATACCACTTCCCATTTATGAAAACTCATCTGTTTTGTAAAACATGCACGAACATGTGCACGAACAAAAACATGATTTTGTAAATTACATTAAACATAACAAATCAATTCCAAACTTGATGAAACTTTGCGAAATGTTTATAAACATAAAAATAAACATGTTAGAAAAAGAATTTCTCAAATTGAATTTTCATTTGTGAAAACTCATGTATTTTGCAAGTGTGTCCAAAACATGAAAACCGAAAACCATGCATGTATATATATAACTATATATATACATAGAAACCAAATACGTGTGTGTATATGATATTGAGCTTAGAGTATATAACATACATAGTATAAACTCCTAAACTAAATTACCCAAGATGATCTTGATCTTCAATGAACTCAACTTGGTACACTTGCGGATGAAGCTTAAACTTGGATCTTCAACTTGAATTGCATAGGCTTCAACCCGACATTCCGCCAACCTCCATTAGATATGATCATTGAAGCACTATTCCATCCAACCTTCAACAATGTTGTTTGTCTATAATAAATAAGAAAACACAAATACTAGACAAACAACATTAGTGGTAAATTATTTGTTAAACATCATCAAAACAAGAAGGCCAACAGTATGGTCCTTACTCGATCGCAATACAAGAAGCTTGGTGAGATCCTTATTTCATTGGAAGGAGTCCATGTTTTAAGGAAGGAGAATATGGCTGAAGGAGACAATTCAGCAAGGATTGATGCATTGGAGAAGCAGATCGCGACGATAGGTTCGACTCTTACACAACTCGTCAGTCTTATCTATGGAGGTGACAAAAAAGATGAATCTTCTTCGAAGAAAATTATTGAGTCCGATGTGGAGAGAGTAGATTCAGATTCCGACGAGGAGGATGAGACCGTTAAGGCTGTATTGCATCAAGGGGGTAAGAATTCTTATCAGACTCTGAAGATTGACTTTAATGTGGAGATTCCTGTTTATGATGGGAGTGTTGACGGTGAGAGGCTTGATGACTGGATCGAGCGGATGGAGGTGTATTTTACTCTTTATGGCTATTCGTCAAAAAAGAAGATTATGTTTACGACTTTGAAGTTTTTAGGGCATGTGTTGACATGGTGGAAATCCTACTGCAAGCAGGAGAAGAAGGCGGTGTCGTGGAATAAGTTTAAGGAGTTACTGAGGAAGCAATTCTACCTGGTGGGATTCCTTGAGGAGCGTTGGTACAAGTGGTACGGCTTGCGCTAAAGAGTCAATCAAACCGTTCAAGAATACACCACGGAGTTCCAGCAGCAGGTGATGGTCCTCAACATTGCGACAGAGGAATATTCCGTGTTTATGAAGTATATGGCGGGATTGAACGATTACATCCGAAAGGAGATAAAGTTATTCATGGTCGAGACTATTGCAGAGGTGAGCGTGAAGGCTATTACCATCGAAGGCAAGCAGAAGAAGAGCAACGAGGCAAAAGAAGATGCGAAGCAAACAGGTGGTGAGTCTAGTGGTTCCAAGCACAAGGAGGAGAAGAAGGGTGATCCAGAAAAAGCAGGACTGATTTGTGGTCACTACGAGAAGACAGGGCACGAAGCTGATCGATGCTGAGAGAAGTATCCTCATCTGAAGCCAAGAGGGTTGAAGAGGAAGGAGGAGAAAAAAGCATACGTAATAGCACAGGGTCCGAAGGGAGTTCCTGGGATGAGAGAGCCCAATAGCAGTCTCAACCTTATGACAGGGAAACATGCCACGATAGAGGACGAAGACCCGAGGGAGCAGCTTTTTGTGCTCAAGTTGCAAGTGAAGACCAGTTTGGTTGATGCCATAGTTGATTCGGATAGCGAGAAGAATTTGATATTTGAGTCCTTGGTTCAGAAGCTGGGTCTGAAGATAGTCAAGCATCCGAAGCCCTATCCATTAGGTGGATTCAGAAGGAGACGGGATTGAGTGTAGTTGATCAATGCACTATCAGATTTACGCTCCATGAGTCGTATATTAACGAGGTCACGTGCGACGTAGTTCCATTGGATGTTTTTCAGATTATACTCGGCAACCGTACTTATGGGATAGATATGCGATCTACGAGAGGCGGGCTCAGAAGTATACATTCACCAAAGGTGGTGAAAAGTTTATTTTTCGTTCAGCATCTCTCCCGAGGGAGACAAGCTTAGGGACGATGACACGAGCGAAGAGATTAGTGAATGCAAGTAAGAAGTTTGTCTCGCTGTGCATTAGACTTCGAGGAAAGCAATCGAAAGAGGATTGCGTGTTGGAGCGGAAGACGGCTACGACAAGGCGAGGAGCAAAGGAGTCGTTTCCAGTTGTACGTCAATATCAGGTTCCTAGCAAGGCCAGATGGTGAAGAAAAGATGGAGGAGCTCGAGAGTTTCCTCAGCAAAAGTTCTAACTTGAAGAGGACTTCAAGTTCCTAAAGGGGGACCCATGATATAGGTGTATCTCTCTTTGGAACTTAGCAATCCTCATGGGAGCTTGAGGATAGATGATTCTCATAATAGTATGATAATAGAGGTGTAAAACAGTACAGTGAAACTCAGGTGGAAGCGTGGAACGAGACGACGAGTAACAGATTCGAAGAATCCAGTTTTCAGCTCGTGAGTCGACTCATTCATGTACATGAGTCGACTCATCAGGTTGAGTCGACTCATGACTGTCATGAGTCGACTCACGAAACTCAGCCGTTTTGTCAAAAGTTTCTGCTTGGTCGACTCATCAGTTTATGAGTCGACCCATATGTTATGAGTCGACTCATCTCAGTCATGAGTCGACTCATCAACGGTTTCCTGGTTTGGTTGGGTTTCTGTTCACACGAATTCCTATTGGTTTTGGGCTTGGTTATTTACCAGATTACCATCAGCGTTTGTACACCTATATAAAGGATTGTTTTAGGATTTCTAAGCAATCAGATAGATTTAGAGAGAGATTCTAATCATTATATTAGGATTTAGAGAGGATTGAGAGGTTGTTCTTAATTCTAGTGAGATTGTGAGGGAGAGATTTATAATAATTGATTCTTCATAATCTAGAGAAGGTATTTTCCTTCGTCATACTGAATTGTTCTTGTGTTTTAGTTATCTTCTTCTCAACCCACCTTTTGGTAATTCCGCGACCAAAGGGTGCTTGCACGGTGAATCGTATCACTCCCGCTAGAGTCTTCTATTTCTTTCACACTTCAAATCAGAACACCTGCACTCCCAATTAGATGTCTTCATGATCCTCACTATCTTCTGCTTCGCCGTGACGCCTCCACCTCTCTTGTTGTCATTGTGCTCCACCTGCATCGCTCGTCTCAAATCATATCGGTGCACCTCTCCTACTCGACACTACGAGCCGGATGCCTCTATCTCCTCCATTACTTGGCTTAGACTGAATATGAGCGCTCACCATATTCAAGTCCAACGCCACCATCTTCATCCCCATGTGTGTCACTCGGTCGTACTCGCTTGCAAGCTCCACCTAATCTAGCACTGTCCTCCTCAAGTATACACACCAACCAACTCCTACTCCTTATCTACCATCAGATTTGTCTTGCCGTTAAATAGCGGAATATCAAACTTCGGACCCGAAGAAGTCATCATTCTCTAATCAAAATTCAAATCATTCACCGTAGAGTTTGAATTTGATGAAACCGATGCCAAAAACGAACTCAGCACGTCGAAAAACCCTAGGAACGACTCCTGGATCACCAAAATCCACCTCCAAATCCTCAATCGGCTAACAAATCAATCTGGACCGTTGGATCCCCACGTGAACAGTGCCGGCGCGTTACAGTGTTATGCCATAATCTGTTGCTACAGTATTTTTCCTTTTTCTTTTTCTTTTCATCTCGATTCTTGTAACGCCGATTTTCAATCTTGCATGGCATCGTCTTCTATCTTGCAAACTCGCTCCCGGATCCATCACCATCGCTCTGATACCACTTGTTGAGGAATTTCAGTCTCCCCGCCTACCACGATATGCGCAACTCGAAAGCCAACCCCAATCAATAAGATAGAACAACCACAATCAAGAAAAAAAACACCGAGATTTACATGGTTGGGTCGACCAACTTCGACCTACGTCCACGGGACAACAATACGAGAAATTCACTATGTATCAGGGAGAACTACAAGATGAACCACTCAACTCTCGTCTCTCAATCTCTCAACCTTACATACATAATCAACTCTCATATTCTCTCCAAAGCCCACTCCTTGTAATCTTTTGTACGGATAAAGACTACGAAACCCTCTCTCTCTCATCTACTACATCTCTACTTTTTCTTCATGGTTTTTCCTCCACCAATAGAAGAATATATATATAGGAAAACCAAAACCCTATCTCTAGTCTAACTTCCTAATTAGAATAGGATTCAAACTCCTAATCATGATAAAACCCAAACTCCTAATCATGATAGAACTCAAACTTCAAATCATAATAGAACCCAAACTCCTAATCATGATAGAACTCTAACCCTATCTAATTCTCATGAAGTTACACAAAGAATCAAAAACAAAATCCTAACAATATACCAATTGTTCCAAAGCTAGCTATCGTATAGGCCGTAAAACACCCTTACATAAATATAGATTCTCCCCGTTATATAGGAAATATACCAATTGTTCAGTCATAATAGTATAATATTTTATGAACAATTATACTAGGTTTATAATGAAAGCAAGTAAATTTCTTGGATTCAACATATTGTTTTTTAAAAAAGTTCCCACCAATCCAAACTTCTGGAGTTATGGTCCAGTGGATAGGTTATAATTCCGTATTTTAACATATTTTCGTATGTTGTGTACTATTCCATGTGCAAAAATATGTCTTATTTATGCTAGGATATCTTTTTCATTCTAATTTTAACGGGTTGGTACAATTTGAAACTACATTTACACTTGATATAGTCTTAAGATTCCTTTTAGGGCCCGTTTGGTTGGTTTCCTAAAAACCAAGAAAAGGAAATCGGTACAAGGAAATCAATAAAATAATATTTTTATTCATTTCCATCCCTAAAACTCACCCACAACATCTAATAAAATATTATTTTTATCTTCCAACTCATCTCATTTCATCTCCTTTCTTACCTTAAAAAATAAACCAAACACAAGAAATATGTCACATCATCCAACTCATCACAACTCATCTTATCCCATTTTTAAAAATCATACACACCATCCAATAATATTGTGACAACTCATCTCATCTCATTAAACCTTCACTTCCATCTATTTCCTCAAAAAAAAAAAAACAAGAAATTGATTTCCTTAAGTATGTGTCACATCATCCAATAATATACCTCCAACTCATCTCATCTCATCTATTTTCTTATTTTTAAAAACGAACCAAACACAAACAACCTCAAAACATCATCCAATAATATACCTCCAATTCATTTCCTTATTTTTTTAACCAACCAAACAACCTCAAAACAATTTTTTTTAAAAAAATCACTCACATCATCCAATAATAAGGTGACAACTCATCTCATATCATATCCTATTCTATAATTTCCTTATTTTTTAAACCAACCAAACAACCTCAAAACAATTATTATAGGAAATAGGTTTCCTATTCTTTGATTTCCCAAAAAAAATTGCGAAACGAACAGCCCCTTACTGCATCAACATCAAAAACTATGTTAAAATGGCAGTTATAATTTTGTACGTACTAAAAAAAATCAGAAAATGCCCAACTTTGGATGATTATATATCAGAAACCCTTCATAATTTTCCAAGTATTAGAACCCCCTCCCCCGCACCCCTCCCACCCTCCACCCACCCCACAAAACCCACCCGCGCACACCCTGTTACAAGTTAAAAGATGCCTTTTAATTAAGTTTGAGATGTTATCAGAAAATCCCCCTAACATGATAAATGTCTAAATTAAGATCATAATCTTCGCATGTGTAAGTTAGGCAAGGGGAAGTATTTGCCAGTGAAAATTGTTGTGAATGTTGTTAGGAGGCTTTTTTGATAAAATCCCACACCTAAAAGGAGGTTTTCTGATAGAACCTTACTTACGGAGAGATTTTTCTGATTATTTGAAAGTTATGGGAGGTTATTTGCTAACCATCCATAGTTAATAGGGGTGTTATGACATTTAGCCTTTTTTAACGTAAAGAGATAAATTAAAGTTCACTATAATTATCTAAATATTATGAAAATAGTTATAATTGAACCAAGTGATCCCAAACAAGCTACTCAAGCACTGCATGTGAATAAAGGAGATATGCATGCATGCTGATTTATAGGAAGCATGCATTACCCCATCCATCATGTCATTGCTCTTCATCCTCCCTGCACTTTTTCTTCCTTTAATTTTATCCCCCACCATTACAAAAGAGTGAAAGAAGTCCCTAGGAGCTCAACTTTGGGTCTGGATCCGACCAAAAGGACTGATTCTGATAAGGGTCGATCAGTGATCAGATTGTGGGGTTGGGTTCAGTACTCTCTGGTTGATCAGTCCATGCTGACACACTAAAGGAGATCTAGGTCTATACTAATTTTTGATTTGATGGCTCATGTCATGGTCATGGAGGTCAGGCAACTTGCCGTGAGGGTTAGGGTATTGAGTTACTCTCTACTCCCTTCTTGAGTAGACTTAAGTCAAAGATTTGGATACTAGTGGCCGGGATTCATCATCGGAGGAAGATTCCACGGTTGTTATTCGGGTGGCACGTCGAGCTTAACAATGACACGGCGCGCCATCTTGATCGAGCATGTAATGTAGGATACGTTGTCTAGTTGATTGAAGTTTCACACAAGATCACGCATAAAAAGAGAAAGTAATAGAGCTTTTGTTTTGTAGCAAATTTTGTTAGGATGCAGAGGAAATCTTTTCCCTTAAATTTGTAGATGAGATGATCGAAGATTCTTGTGAGATTACGTTAGATTTTATTTGTGTTGTGCGCAGCGGAGCTCGAAAGCCAAACAGTGCACGACAAGACAACGAGAAAGATCACAACCAAACACAAGCACAAATCACAAATCACAGCAAGACAACGAATTTACGTGGTTCGGCAATTTGCCTACGTCGACCACGGGGCAAGGAGGGGGAGTTCTTACTATTAGAGATGAAGAGAAATACAAATAGGGTTACAAAATCACTCAAAACCCTAAAACAAAGCTCTCTAAACCTCTCACGATTCTCCCACAAAATGATGCCCAATACTCTCTGAAGAGTCTGCTCAAATTGTCACTTCTACAATTTGAGATATAGAGTTTTAGAGTGAGATGGATTCACGGTCTATGAGAATTGCACCTTTAGTTGTTCTAATATCATGTGGAAGGACCCTTTCACATCACCGGAACCCATACTTTACAATGACAAATGAGGATTGTAAACTTTATAATCTAGCCGCTGCCAAGTATGAATGCAAATGCTTTTTTTCATTGCAGCCTTATGAGATGTGGCTTTGACATAGCTTTATTCGACTACCAAAAAAGAATGAGAAATTCATTATTTATTATTATTATGTAAGAGACATTCATTAACAATAATGATTGAGTTAGTTTGTTGGATTAGCAATAGTACTAATGTTGACCTACAACTACAACCACTTTGTTGTGTCCATTTGTGATATATAGTTGGTCAGACATCGTCTTTCTCATGTTTTCGACTCCTCCGCAATGCCCGGCGTCACTCACGACTACTACCATCCAATCATCAGTTCATTACATCAGAACCAACCGTATACTATTATCCAATCTTCAGTTAATTCTATTAGAACCACCCGTATACAATAACTCGATCGATGTCTTTAGCACAGAGTAGGGGAAGTTTAGGTTTTTCACTGTCTCCTTTAGTTGTATGAACTCACCACTTGCATATGGAGAGTTCTGATAGGATTCATATTCAATAATTTTTAATGTATCCAATATGTATTGGACGCATATACAAGTTTTTAGTCTCATCCTTGTTGAGGTTATTAATATGTGAATACAGTTTCACATCAGATAGGATAAAAAGAGTGATGTGTTTAAAATAGGAGTTGGATCAACACCTAATAGCTCTAATTTTTTAGTGAAAAATATTTCTTAACTTTTGTTTAAGGCTCATCAACTCTCTTTTGAGCCTGATTTCTCCCCAAACAAATAGTATGAGAGCTAAAATTGTGATGTAAGTAATTAAAAAGAAGAATAAGAAGCCAGAAGGTGTCGGGAGAACCATAGATGTCCACATGAGTGATGTAGTTGTTGGGTGCCTACTCTAATTCCAAGCTGAATCCAGATTTGAAAGCTAGGCCTAGCCCTAATGGCTTTCTTAGAGACCAAGTTAATAGTTTTCTTGTAGGCCAAGTTAACTTGGTTGACAAGTAAGGAGTATATTTAAATAAGACATCCTATTCTAGAGTTTTTTAGTAGAGAGATACAATATTCCTGTAATTAGGATCTAACAGAGGGTGTAACCAGGTTCAAGGATATTATTAGATAGAGGGTTTCACAGTCTTTATCCGTGCAAAAATTATAATTTGGAGATGATAATGAATTATTTTTAATCCCTTGGGTTTTTCCCTATTAAGGGTTTTCAACGTTAAAATCTTGTGTGAGTTTCTATTTGTTGCGTTTGGTGGTTTTTTGGGTTTTTGGAGATCTAAAAATCTCAACAAGTGGTATCAAAGCGGGGTTCAACAGTTCGTGGACATTCGAGTAGTGCGATTAGTGAAGGCAACAGTGATCAATGTTAGGTCTCATATCTATGAGCCTACTATCTAATCTAGTTTTGATGATTAACAAACAATTCCTAACACAATTTGTCGAGTGTTTGTATTTACTTGTTAGGATTCCTACATAAAGATCCTCCGTTGGAGGTTGGTTGGAATGTAGCTTAACGGCGCCATTCAAAGGAGGTTGGAAGGAAAACGGAATGAAGCTATCACAATTCAAGTCAAGATTCATCATCGCTTCATCCGCAACCAAGATGATCAAATTGAAGATCTATTGTTTGGGTATATAGTTTTGTAGTTTAGGCTTTACTTTATGTGTTATATTTAAAACTCAAACTATACATGCACATTTGTTTTTATTTGTTTTATCGTCGTCTTTGGATTATAGACTTAACAACATGATTTTATATCTTTTATTAAGTCTATAAATCTATTTGAAAGTATTTCAAAACTTGTTTGGAATGATTTCATCACAATCAAGTTTTGACGATTTCGTATTCTGAACACTTTGCAAAACAATAAGTTTTTTCACGTTTAGGAAATGAAATTTGAGAAACTTCTTTAACGTATTTAGTTTCATGTGTATAAACATTTTCCCAAGTTTTACTAATTTTAGAGTTAATTTATTATTTTTAATTGATTTTAGAAAATTAGTTTTTCTGGTTTCATGCTGTTTTTACAATTCAGATGAGTTTTCACAAATGAGAAATGATATTTTAAAAATTTCTTAATTAACATATTTATTTTCATATATATAAATATTTCTCAAAGTTTTACTATTTTTGGAGTTGATTTGTTATTTTTAATTGATTTTACAAAATCAGCTTTTTAGGTGAATAGTGTTCTGTGAAAAGTACCGGTCAACCGATACACCTTCATAAGTCGACCGATCAGAGAAAATTTTTAGTGTCTGAGCTTTCAGACCGATCAATCGACCGATGGATTAGCATTAGTCGACCGATCAATGGTTAGAAGCCCATTAACGACTAGTTTTTGGGCTGTATTGCTATAGAGGCTATATATATATGTCTCATAACCCATTTGTTTCACTAAGAATGTTTAAAAAATAGTTTTGACAGTTTGTTTTAAAGGTTTTTAAGAAAAATCAAGTTTGTTTTATGTGAAGTGAGTTTCACAAAGAGGAGAATCAAAATTTCATCATTGAGGAGTTCAACCTTAATTCTTCATCCCTCTTTGTTTAGAGAAGTTTTTCTAAACTCATTATCTAGCTTATTTTTCATTTTGATTCTTATATATATTTTCTGGATCAATTTGAGTTTAATTTTTATTATACTCGTTGTCTACACACACAACCACTTGAGCTTGAGTATTTCACATATTGTATATTTGGTTTGTGGGGTTGTATAGTTGAGTGAGTTTAAATTTCGTTCTCATCTTGTTAGAGAATAAAAATCATTTACTGATCTTATTGTCAAATCACAAAGACACTTAGAGGAGTGGTTGGAAGAAGAACGTGGTCAATTCTAAGAGAAGTGGCTTGGTTGTAAAAGCTTAGAGAGATGTAGTAATTCCAAGCACTTGAGGAAGGTAACACAGGTCGGCCAACACTTAGAGAAGTATATTGTGTGATTATCAACGTGTATATTGTAAACGTTTTTTGTGAGATTTTGGAAACTAAATTGTGTAGATTTGTTATGATAGTGGAGAATCTCCTCGAGGCGAGGAGAGGAGACGTACACTACAATAGATAGGTCTTTTAGCGACTAACTTTTTTACGAGAAAATTATTTTCCTCAACAAATATCATTTTCGACAAGAAAAATATTCTTCCCTCGGTAAATATCATTAGGTCTTCTACGAGGAATATATTTTCCTTACAGTAGACCACCTTCTACGATGAAAATTTTAGTTCCTCACTAAAGATGATCATGATTTGGTCTCCTAACTAGTTATTTTATTGGCGAGGAAATATGAGATTTTGGTGATGAACTTTTTCATCACAAAATGCACATTTAACGAGGAAATAATTATTTCATCACTGTTCTTTTGGCAAAAAATAGAGAAAAACCCGTCAAATGTAACAACGACGAAGTATGATTTCCTCGATGAAGATCAATAATCTGCAAGGAACTGTTTCCTCATCAAAAGAATCAATTAGCGAGGAAATAATAGTTTCCTCATTATTAGTTTGGCGGGAAAAAAACCTGTCAATTTCAATGGTGATAAATTTAAGGCTTCCTCGCTGAACGTTTTTGTTTTTACGAGGAACCATTTCCTCGTTAAAAAGAATTTATTAGTAAGGAAATTATAGTTTCCGTACTATTAATTTGGCGGAAAAATTTACAAAACCCGCCAAATTCATTAACGAAAAATTAAAGGTTTCCTCGCTAAAATTTTTGTTTTATGAGGAACTATTAAAAAACCAATTAGTGAGGAAATAGTAGTTTCCTCATTATTAGTTTGACGGAAAATGTGCAAAACCTTCCAATTTCAATAGCAACAAATTTAAGGCTTTCTCGCTAAAAGTTTTTTGTTTTACGAGGAACCGTTTTCTTGTCAAAAAGAACCTATTAGCAAGAAAATTATAGTTTTCTTATTATTAATTTGACGGAAAAATGTGTAACACCCGCAAAATTCATTGACGACAAATTGAAGGTTTTCTCACTAATTTTTTTTGCTTTATAAGGAACCCTTTCCTCATTAAAAGAATAAATTAGTGAGGAAATTATAGTTTTCTCATTATTAGTTTGGTGGAAAAATATGCAAAACCCGCCAAATTCAATGGCGACAAATTTAAGGCTTCCTCGCTAAAAGATTTTGTTTTATGAGAAATCGTTTACTTGTTAAAAACCAATAAGCGAGAAATAATAATATCCTCATTATTCATTGGTGAAAATTTTGGTGGGAATTTGGGTATAAAGTAGGTGGGTACTCAAACAAAAGAGCAGGCTTTAATATCAATGGCCTAACAAATGTCCATACACTAGTCAACAATCATGGGCCAATTTAGATTTTTTTTGAATAAATATCCAGCACAAGGTAAAGCTCCAGTATGGATAGAAATAAGGATTTGGTTTGTCTGATTGATGGTTCCTTTTTGTAGGTTTTTGCACAATTCACATGAAGATTAACAACCAATTAATATTTATTCCGGTTCAAAGGGATCCCAATGATAAAGGATTGCTCACAAATCTGATAAGATTTAAACAATTTACAATTTTTGGATATACATTTATTTCAGACTTCTAAAATTAAATTATGTTAATAGATAATATTAACTTCTGAAAATAGATTAAACCAAACATGCAATAAAATCTCTTATTCCTATTTGGAATAATGTTTAAGGTATATGGTGACCATGCTTAGATATCAATGGAGAATCGTATGTGTGTGTGTGTGTGTGTTTGTGTGTGTGAACTATTTGCGATTTTTGAATATACATTGATTTCAGACTTCTGAAAATAGATTATGTTAACAGATAATATTGACTTCTGAAAATAGATTAAACCAAATATGCAATGAAATCTCTTATTCCTATTTGGCAATAAAAATAGATCTAAACTACATTAGCTTTGAAATGTGGGAGATTCTCCTCGCAAGTTTAGGCATTACTTCGATTCTAAACACTCATTAATTATACATTCTGAGCTTGTCTAGATATATCCGCATCGATTAGATATTTATGCCTCAACAAGATATTTCCACTTTGAATATGTATTAATGCCTCAACCGGGTATCCTATTGTAATAAGATCTTTCAATCTTGATCACAACAAATCTTCTCTTTGAAAGGATAGCTGAAACATATACATATGTTTATATTTTTCCCTAACCCCTAAACCCTAAACTCTAAACATGGTCAGAGAAAAATATCAAATTTAACCCTCTTAATAGATATACTCTCTTTGATGCCATATACATGGAGAAATATGTAATTTAAATAAGAAAGAGTCAAAGCTAACATATATACCATCAAAAGAAAAGTGGGATGTCCTGGTGAGGAAGCGGGAGAAATTGCATGTATCAAAAAAATAGAGGGAGATATAGAGACCAATCTAAAAAATAAAACAAAATAAATTTGAACAAAAAAGAATGAACAGATTTACCCTAATATCTCTCTCAATCTCAACACGGTGCTGCAGTGCTGCACTTTGAAACTTAGAGGTTCTCATCTTCATCCCACCGATCTATTGAGCTTTTAATTTTTGTAAGTACTGAGAATCACTAGTAGAAAATTAAATAAACTAGATAGAACAACCTAGACGAAAAAAGTTTCCGTCTAGGTTGCTCCAAACTAGACGGAATGTGTTTCATCTAGCCTCTTCCGTCTAGTTTAGTACATTCTAGATGAAAATTTCTATCTAGAATGACAAACTAGATGAAATATTTTTACTTTTAAAAATAAAAATAAAAATCAACATAGACAGATATTCTGTCTAGGTTGCCAACCTAGACGGAATTTCTGTCTAGGTTGTGTTTAATAATAAAAAACATAACCGTATTACCCCCCTGCCGCCCCCAAAAATTCATTCATTCCCCTCAAAATTTTATTCGTTCCATTCGTTCCCCCCAAATTTCTTTCGTTCCCCCTAACCCTATCCCTCCCCCCGATGCCTCTAACTTATTCTTCTTGTTCTAACCCCCTACCCGAGAAAACTCCTAACCCTAATCTCTTCTCTCTCTCTCTCTCTCTCTCTCTCTCTCTCTCTCTCTCTCTCTCTCCACTGATCACAGCCGCCCATCCTGCCGACCTCGTTCCCCCACCCCCTCGACCTCCTCTCTCCCCTCGTTCCCCCTACCCGACCTCCTCTACCATCCTTTCCCCAGCCATCCCCAGATCCAGACTCTCCACAAAACCCCCAACAAGACCCCCAGAAAAGCCCAGCCTAGATCACTTCATAGTCCAATACCTCACTACCTCCTTTGGCTTCCCCCTTGCCTAATCCCTCAAATCTTCAGCCAGCCTCACCCACATCAAATCCCCTCAAAACCCCGACTTCGTCATCGCCCTCTTTAGGTCCATCAGCCTCACAACCTCCCACATCAAAACCCTCATCTCATGGCAGCCCAAGCTCCTGTACGCCGACCTCAACAAGACCCTCAGTCCCAAGCTCAACGCGCTGAGGCTCGCGTGCTTCGACAGCCAAATCCTAACCCAAATCGTCCGGTTTAACCTCGAGAGTCTTTTAGGATCAGAAGGTAGTTCCTCGGCTTCAGTTCTGGAGAGGTTTCTTTGGCCACAGTGACGAGAGCCTGTTGAAGGCGTTGAAGCGATAACTACGACATCGAGAAATCGGTAATGCCCAACATCAGGTTGCTTCAGAGCTTTGGGTTCTCGAATGAGGATGTCGCTCATTCCTCCTCCTCTCCTTTTGTTTTTGGTACGTAGTCACTGTAATTTCATTGATTTTTCTTAGTTTGGGATATGAAGAGTAATTTGTTATTAAATTTGAAGGGATTTTTGATTTTATTGCTCAATGATTTAGGTATGAGCTTTAATGGCGGCGGTGGAGATGGTTGGGATAAGGGAAGTACAAACAGGGTTTTGGGTAATCTTGCTTTGGCAGTGGGCTAGACTTATCTTTCAATGACTGCGCAACTTGGTTGGATTCTTGATGCTATTGTCTCAATCAGGGTAACCTTTCAGTTTTTCTTATCTATATTTGAATTTAGTATTACTATTTTCTTAATTTCTTTGTGTAAATCTCTGGTTCTTAGGATATGTTTGTGGGTTTTGAAAAAGATGAGACCTTGTTCTTAAGATTTGCTTCTAAATCTCACGTTTATTAGGGCTAGTTGCATGAACAAATAAGGGGGCAAAATTAGATGTGTAGTGTAGTTGTACATAGAATGTTGCGTATATTGCCACCAAGTTCAGAGCATGACAAAAATTCTACCATGAGAGGAAATTATCAGAGAAGGCAATGGAACATAGTAAAGATAAGTAAATGAGGATTTAAAATAACACTCTTGGACTTTATGTTGCTGTTATATACTATTTAACTATTACTCTACCTAGAATAATTGAGTCAGTTGGTTGGATCTGTAAAATTATTTTTACTAATGTTCTTAATGTACCATGGTATAACTTGTTTTCGGTATTTAAATATTCTTAATTGATGTTGAAAATTAATAAGCACCTATTTTATGTAGAGATCCTGCGTGCACATGTTGACAAGTTGTTTAATCTTTTGTTGCTAGTATATCATGTTTTTGCATGCTTCAACAGTCTTGGATATGCCTCTAAGCCTCATAGTTCAAACTAAGAGGTTCTTTTGCACCAAGCAACACTGTAATTGTATATTAAAGTAAATATTAATGGGATGATATCTACATGTTGTGTTTTTAAATCGAAAAAAATCCACAGAATTTTATCTGCATGAGCAACCTCCTATTGGTGGTAAAAGGAACTATACTTGTTATTGACTGACTATATTATTGGCATTATTCAAATAGTATATTGTATTTTGAAATGACCGTTATTAAGTATAGTTTGAGTTAAGATCCACTTTTTTTAGCAGCGTATATGGTCAATTGTTACCATGGTTAACAACAAAAGATAATCATGGGCAGTGTAAGGGATGATGTGATTCAGTTTCATTTTTTTCTATGTTTCGATGTATCCGGTTCTAATACGAGTAAATATGAAATCTTCATTTTACTGCTACAATATTTGAGTACCGTTAGTTTTTACTTATCTAACAAGTGTGTATGCTAATAGGTACAAAACGTACTCGTCTGCAAACTTCCAATCAAGCATGCCAAAATTTTGTAGCAGATGGACTGAATTCTAGTAGTACTGGTGTCACCACAGAATGAACTACTACTGGTAAGTGGTGTTGAATTGAGCTGAATTGAATTATTTTCCTCTAAAAGGTGTAGAGTCGAAGCTGAATTGAATTTCATTTTCATCAATTGCAAATTAGAAGGGTATACCTAAACTACAAACTCGAATGACAGGGATTAGAGTTAATGCACGTCTTCAGCAACAAAGTGCTATGATCAGCCAGTGGTAAACACCATAGCAAAAGAGTGAGATGATAATGTGATGTCAGATATTAATCATGAGCCTCCTCCAGGTATATAAAACATTATATACATATATTTTGAGAATTAAATATGCGTATGTGTTATGTTCTTAATAAATATTATGTCAAAGGTACAACCAAAAAGGTACGAGGGAAGACAAGAGGAGTGAATGCAGATCAGGTGTTCTCCCAATTGAATTCTAAAATACTTGTGACTCTGACTGAAGAAAATGGCAGACCTACGGGCCCTTATGCTGAGATGTTTGCAAATGAAATTGGTTACACAATTCAAAACTATGCCCCATTGAATGTGGAAAAATAGAAGAAGATTGAAAAAGCAGATGTGGAGAACTTGATCAAAAGAATGCAGGTTAGTGATGATTTATTTTGATAAAGGCATTATATTGGTTACTTTGATTTGTTGTTTAGTTTGACATGAAATTATACCTGTGCAGAATAAGTTTGAATTTGACATGTTGCTCCCTTGGGTCCAGAGATATGTAATTACAACATGTCAGACCATATATTATAATTTTCGCTATAAGTTAAAGAAATATTTTGAGCAGTTTTCAACAATTGAGGATGCAATTAAAAACAAACATGAAGCTGTCAAGACTCAGGAAGAATGAGAGTTCATTTGCACTCATTTTTCTAGTGAAAAGTTTAAGGTACAATATCTTTTTGTTTTCTCCACGCATTACATTTTTTATTTTTTCATTTACTTCTTTCTAACTATATGTCTTAATAATTTTAGATTTGCTCAGAGAAGAATGTCCTTAATAGGTCAAAGTTGACATATCATCACAAAGATCAGAAAAAATCATTTATGTCATACCAAGAGCAAATTGTAAGACACTTTTTAGTTTTTCTTATAAATTTGTAACTTAATTGTGTACATATATATATGCTGAAAAAGAAAATATGTTTGAATACAATAGGCAGTACTGACTGGAGAGATGCAAGGTGCAATTGATCATTTTAAAACAGAGTACAGAAGCACAAAAAAAGGATGAGACTTGGGAGCAAAGGAAAAATGGGTAAGTAACGTGTCAATGATGCATGCTTTTATAATATTTTAAGAATATAAGTAAAACTGATATTATTGTTCTAAAGATGATTATATTGATTAGGTTGTAATTGAGAAATTGCATATGATTGAACTAGATAAATTTTTTTACTTATAGGATCAAATCATAAAGATGCGAGCAGATACCACTCAACCTGATGGAGCTCGAACAATGATAGATGAGGAAATTTGTGCAAAAGTTCTCAAAATCAAATCAGGCTACATTAAGGGTTGTGGTTTTGGCCCTAGACCACCACCATTAAGGTTCACTCGTTATTCACTGAGTGAAACGTCTGAAAAGAATAAAGAGTTGCAAGAATAGCTTCAAGAGACCCAACAATTTGTAGGAACTCAACAACAAAAGATCGATACGTAAAATGAGATAATCCAAAGATTGGAGGAGTAAGCCAAAAAGTTTGAGTAGTTTATGACTAATTTTTCCAGGCAACACCCACCAGCTTAGTATTCTTAGTGAACTTAAACTTGGAGAAATGTTTCTTCGACCGTGTTGTAATTGTTATTGCTTTAGAGTAGCATTGTTACTTATGGTAGAAACTTGTTTGCTTTATTTATTTTAATTATGTTGATGTAATGTGGTGACAATTAATGATAATTATTTATGTTTTGAGCACTTTTCTCGTAATAGCATTATTATTAATGAAATAAAATTTTCTCATTATAAGTATACTACTTACGTCATCAAAAGAATATTTCCTCATTATAGAGTATACTACTTACATCGATAAAAACATATTTCCTTGCTATAGTGATACAACCTATAACGGTAAAAGTAATTTTCCTCGTAATAGACCATATAACATATATCGATCAATGTAAATTTCCTCGTAATTAAATTTATTTGGCGAGGAATATGGGGTACAACCTACAACTACAAATTTAAATTTCCTCATCTTTGAGTCCCTTGTGAACGCGTACGTTTTCACGCGTTTTGTGGGGGCCACAAGCATGGGAGATCGACCATGAGCGGGATTTGTTTTTGTGAATGACGGCCCACGACCCGAGATCATAACTCGTGCTTCTAAATGCACACCAAAAAAATTTGCCAAAAGTTTTTTTTGTGTGCAAGGCTTTTGCGGTTGTAGAGAAAAAGCAAAAGGCGGCTGATTCATAGGCACATGAAAAAAAAAAGAAAAAGGAGCAGATTTTGAAGGGGCGGGCGGCAGATTCGTGTGAGATATTTGTGAGAAGTTTTGTGAGAGAGATTGTTTGAAGGTTTAGATTGAGAGATTATAAATCCTAGTTATATTCTCTCCCTCTAATAGTAGCTCTCCCCCCTCCTTGCCCCATAGACGTAGGCTATTTACCGAACCACGTAAAATTATTTATCTTGCTGTGATTTATAATAGCTTGTAGGTTCTCTCGACAAGCCAGTCCTAGAACTGATGAGAGGAAGAGCTGATATCTCACTTTGTTATGATATTTTGCTTCCAGTTCCTATTTCCTTTGTGAAACGAGAATTTTGTTATGATCTATTATCTTGTTGTGTTCTCGAAGTGCTGCCGAAATTTCCACTGTGCATAACAAGTGGTATCAGAGCTTCAGGTTTGGCTTGAGGCTTGTTCGAAGGATTAGGTGAAGGATTCCTATCTGAAGAGTTAGATTGACAATATGGGAGAAGAAGGCACATCAGGTTCGTCTCTTACAAAGGCGATACAGAGTCTGAGCATTAATAACACGAAGATAGATGTTCCAAAGTTCGACGATAAGATTAATTTTGGATTGTGAAGGTGTTAGATGATGGACGTCTTGGATGCATAAAATTTGGAGGAGACTCTTGAGTTACAAGAGAAACCCGCTGATATGAAGGACAATGTTTGAAAGAAGATGAATAGTAGGACTTGTGGAGTTATTCGGTCATGCTTGATACCGGATCTTATTTATGACGTAATAAATGAGACGTCGACGAAGAGAATGTAGGAAACACTCAATGAGAAGTATCTTACGAAAAGCATTGAGAATTAGCTTTACTTGAAGAAGATGTTTTACCAATTCAAGATGAAGAGGAGAGTTTTCATTAGGGAGCATGTCAATAATTTCACGAAGCTACTTTCAGATATGGCCAATGTGTGTTAGGTCTCATGTTATGAGCCTACATCTTCTAATCTTGTTTTGATGATTACAAACAATTCCTAATATTGTTTGTCTAGTGTTTATGTTTCCTATTAGGTATTCTAGACAAACAATGCGTTGGAGGATGGATGGATTGCGCCATAACGATCATATCAAATGGAGGTTGGCGGAATTGTGGAGTGAAGCATTGCATTCAAGTTAAAGATCCAAGATCTCGCTTCATCCGCATGTGTACCAAGTAGAGCTTCGTTGAAGATCAAGTTTGCTTGGGTAATTTAGTTTTAGGTTTTATATTATGTGTGTTAGTACTTTAAGCTCAAATTGTATACACACATACACATTTCGTTTTGGTTTTTGTATATATATAGTTATATATACACATATATGTTTTGGTTTGATTTTGTAGATATGAAACAAATATATATTCATATATATGTTCATATGTTTCATATTCTATCATATTTATATACATACGTAATTTTGTGAAAATATTATCTTATTAGTTTATAGACTTCAATATCAGTTTACACATGTTTTACTAAGTCTATAAAACCATTTCACAAAGTTTCAAAAGTTGGTTTATGTCAAAACATCAAAATTCAAATATCTCATGTTCTCATGTTTTTGGACATATTTGCAAAATACATGAGTTTTCACTATTGGGGAATGCAATTCCAAAAATTCTTTTTGTAACATGTTTATTATCATGTTTATAAACATTTCCCAAAGTTTTACATTTTTCTAAATTTATTTGATATTTTTAAACCCTGTTTAAAGTTGGTTTTTACTGTGCTGTATTCATGTCATGAGTCGACTCATGAATTTTACGAGTCGACTCATAAAGTCTTACACAGTTATCATTTTGTTTCTGACGAGTCGACTCACAATATCATGAGTCGACCCGACAGGTTGAGTCGACTCATGCCTGTCATAAGTCGACTCATGAAGTGTTCTGGAATTTGGTTTTTGTTTCTGCTGAGTCGACTCATCATTCATAGCAAGTCGACTCATACATAAGTCGACTTATATCATTTCCCAAGTCGACTCATAAGCTTTTCTTTGTATGTCGTTTTGATCTGGCAAGTCGACTCATGTTTTATAACCAGTCGACTCATTCCCAAGTCGACTGCAAGTCGACTCATAAATCCGACCGTTGAACAGTAACGGCTATTTCCAGATTCTGTTTTTGTGTGGGTTTTTGGTCATTTCCTTGGGGTTTTGGCTGATGTCTTGGGTTGTTATAAATACCCCATTGCATTTACCTCTCCCACTTAATGAAGAGAATTGTTTAAAACAAGTTTAAGGGTGTTTTAAGTTTGTTTAAAGGTGTTTAAAGCCTTGTTTCAAAGTTTCGGTTTGTGTTTACAAAGGAGGAAGATCACGTTGTCAATTGAGGGATTCATCCTCAATCTTCTTCATCCTCTCTTTGTGTTTATAGAGAAGTTTTCCTAACTCTATTCTCTAGCAATTTTTTTTAATTTTCATATTACCATTTATTGCTAGTTTGTTAATTGAGTTAGATTTTATTTATACTCTTTGTACACACACAACCTATTGAGCTTATTGTATTTTCATACTTAGTATATTTTGGGTTGTGGGATTGTGTGACTTAGAAAGTGAGCCTACATTGTGTTCTCATCCATTGTAGAGAACAATTTATTTGTATTGAGCTTTCATTGTGAGATCACTTGTATTACACTAGTACACCAATAGGAGTGTGTGGTGAGAGACGGGGTTGTCCCAAGAGTAGTGGCGTCAGTAGCCTAGAGAGAGGTGATAATTCCGAGCACTTGAGGGAGACACGGGCTAGAGACCAACACTTGAGGTGGTAGTTAGTGTAGTTACATTGTGAGATTGTAGACGTTGATCGGTGAGCGTTAAAACCGATATTGTGTGGTGTAAGCGTTTTCGGGTGATCGTTGAAAACCCGGTGTGATAGTGGATTTCTTCCCGGGAGTGGGGAGCGGAGATGTAGGACGGAAGGTCCGAACTCCGTGATCATTTGTTTGTGTTTGAGTTGCATTGGCGTTCATTTATACTTGTGTTCATTGCTTATATCGCCTATTGCATCTAGTTTATTTCATCCACTATTTTGTTCACCCTTGTGTTATTTATATATCCTTGCACATATATTATTCATATCTCTTGTGCTAGGATATATTTATTAATAAGTTTTAATTTGGCATAAATCGGATTAGATTAGCATAAACCCTATTCACCCTCCTCTAGGGTTCCTTCCTAGTGGCATTAGGGTTCTTTCAATGTGGATATCATGGTTGAGGATGAAGACAAGATGATGTTACTTTTGTGTTCGTTGCCCGAGGATGATTACGATACGTTCATTCTCACTATGATTAATGAAAGAACTACTATTAGCTATAAGGCGGTGACCTCGGCTTTGGTGAATTATGAGTTGAGAAAGAGTGATGGTGAATCCTCTGAGAAGACATCAGGAGATGCATTAGCAGTTCGAGGCCGTGATCCAAACCGCCGCCAGTTCAACCACTCAAAATCGAAGAATAAAGGTAGCCATAAGAGTATTGGTAGAAATCAATGACACTTTTGTAAAGAAGATGGACATTGGAAGATCGACTGCCTAAAGTTGAAGGACAAAGCTGGGAAGAACAAGGGGAAAGCTGTACAAGCTTTAAAAGTGAATGTTACAAAAGCTATTGATAAATATTCAGAGTCAGATTCTTCGGCCTATTCATACCCTGCACTATTGTTGGTTTGCTATACCGACTCCACAGAGTGGATGTTGGATTCAGGAGCTACATATCACGTATGCCCTAGGAGGGATTGGTTCTCTAGCTTTGAGGAGCTAGAAAGAGGGGATGTCGTGCTTATGAGAAATGACCACGTATGTCCAATTGGTGGTATTGGTTCAGTTCGTATTAGGATGCATGATGGAGTAGTGAGGGAATTGAGAGAAGTGAGGTTCGTGCCGCAGTTGAGGAAGAACATCATTTCTCTTAGTACTTTGGAGGCAGCTGGTTATCGGGTGACCTTAGAGGATGCTACAGCGAAGGTCACGAAGGGTTCTATGATGGTGATGCGAGGAGTCAGGGAAAACTTCCTATACTACTTGAAGGGTAAGACAGTTACAGGGGGTCTGGCAGCTTCTATCACTACAGAGGAGGATACTACCATATTATGGCACATGAGACTAGGACACACATGAGATAAGTCCTTATAGTCATTAGCGAAACAGGGGCTATTAAAAGGTGCTAAGACCTGTAAGATGGAGCTATGTGAGCATTGTGTACTTAGGAAGAAGACTGGAGTGAAGTTTTGCACCGCTATTCAAAACACCCAAGATGTTTGGGGTCCTTCCAAGAACACATTACTTGGTGGGACCAACTATTTTATCACTTTTATTGACGACTATTTCAGGAGGAATTGGGTATACCCTATGAAGCATAAACATGAGGTCATGGATATTTTTGTGGAGTGTAAAAAGAAAGTGGAGCTGCAGACAGGTAGAAATATAAAGACTCTATGTTTAGATAACGGTAGAGAGTATAAGAGTGATCCGTTTTTGCAGTTTTGCCGGGATCATGTATTAGGTGACACTTCACAGTTCGAGAGACACCACAACAGAACGGGGTAGCTAAAAGATTGAACCATACATTGCTGGAGAAGGTGCAATATATGATGATGCAGAGTGGATTGCCTAGATCCTTTTGGGCCGAGGCGTTGGTTTATACGAGCCATCTCGTGAATAGGTTGCCGTGCACTACGATACAGGGGAAGACTCTGTTAGAACATTGGTCTGGTTCGGTAGCTAGTGACTATGAGTCGCTTTGGATATTTGGGTGTCCTGCTTATTACCATGTCAGTGATGGTAAATTGAATCCGAGAGTGATGAAAGCAGTCTTTGTAGGATTTAGAGATGGAGTTAAAAGTTTTAAGTTATGGGATCCACAGGACAAGAAGATAGTTATTAACAGGGATACCACATTTGATGAGGCGTATATGATGAAGCCTCAAGTTCCTCAGTAGGTGGAGGAAGACCAGATTCGGGAGATATCACAGCAGGTGGAGGATGATGCGACTCCACTCACTCCAGAGAGTATTGTATCCATCGAGGCTCCTACAGATGTGACACTGGGAGGAGATAGGACAACAGCCAGGTAGATAGAGGATACAATGGATTGTGAGACTCAGGAGCAGGGTCATGTTCAGTAGTCTATTGCAGCGAATAGACCTAGAAGGGTGATTCGTTGGCCAGCTAGGTATAATGATGTCATGATCGCATATGCATTATCAGTGGAGGTCGTTGATGATATGGTTCCATCCACATTCAGAGAGGTAGAGTCTAGCCCCGATTCGATTAGGTGGAGGGAAGCTATAGAGAAGGAGATGCGATCTCTTCAAAAGAACGACACTTGGGAACTTGCAAAGCTACCTAAGGGTAAGAAAGATATTGGTTGCAAGTGGGTATATGCGAAGAAGGAGTGATCTTCTATTAGGGACATTAGTTACCAAGGGATCTGCACAGCTAGAGGGCATTGATTACAACGATGTATTTTCATCCTTTATGAAATATTCATTGATTAGGATTCTATTGGCGTTGGTGGCATAACTGGATTTGGATTTGGTCCAGATAGATGTTAAGACAGCCTTTCTACATGGAGATTTAGAAGAGGAGATCTACATGACACAACCTATGAGATTCAAAGCTGCAGGAAAGGAATAATTAGTGTGCAAGTTGAAAAAGTCTCTTTACGAATTGAAGCAATCACCGCGACAATGGTACGAGAGATTCGACGGCTTTATGATTGGCCGAGGGTACACGAGGAGCCCATATGACCCATGTGTTTACATGCACAAACTACAGGATGGTGAGTACATCTATTTGTTACTCTATGTTGATTATATGCTTATTGCCTCCAGGAATTCTTCGGCTATTCGAAAGTTAAAAAAGGAGCTGTCATCCGAGCTTGAGATGAAGGATCTTGGAGAAGCAAAGAAAATATTGGGTATGGAGATTGAGAGAGATAGGGTGAAGGGGAGATTGAAGCTTACACAAAAGAGCTATTTGCAGAAGATGTTGAAGAAATTCAGCTTTGATGGCATTTCAAAACCAGTTAGCACTCCATTGGCTCCCCACTTCAAGCTTTCAGCTAGTATGTCGCCTATTTTAGTTGAAGACAGAGATTATATGTTAAAGGTCCTATATGTCAGTACAGTAGGTAGCTTGATGTATGCGATGGTTGTTCGCGGGAAAATCTGTTGCTTTCTTCATTACTGATTCCATTGTACACACTTGGTAATTGTTTATCGATTACAAAGATCCGGTCTTTTTATAAGATCCGGTTACAACGAAAATCAAATAAAAAGAAATGAAAAATTACAACTTTATTTCCTTATTTGTCGAACAGATCGCGAGCTCCTGTTTTGCGGTCACTCGCTTGCGTGAGTTGTTTGCCTGCGCCGGGGTTGTTTGCCGTGGACCACCGCGAGATCCAGATCCGGGCAGATCTACGCAGTATAACGGGTATTATTCCACCAAGGGAGATAATAGCCGGAGGGATTGTTTTACCAAGGAAACAACCGCTCAATCTCGGGATCTAAGAACCAAGCTTAGATCCGGAGTATAGCAACGTAGATCTCCCGATCCGGTCCTCTCGAACTCCTGCCTTATTTGGCGTTGTCGATCGCTGAGCACCAGATCCGGATGAACAAATCTTTGAAGCCTTAAAGTTTTAATCTTTATCAGATCTGAGATTTTAATCCTGCAGGGCTTCGCCTCCTCCAAAATCCCACCCTTCAAAATGAATAACTCCCTCTCCTAATTATAGCCTCTCTGAACTGTGCATTTGTGCACAAGAGAGAGGGGGGGGGGGAGTCGGGCCACCGAGCCACCCTGGGGTGGCTTGGCTTGGGCCGAGCCACCCCGGGTTGGTTCGGTTTGGGCCGAGTCCCCCGGTTGTGTTGGGTTCCGTCGTTCGGTTGTTTTCTGGTGTTTCCGGTTCTCCGTTGTTCGGACTTGATTCGGTTTGTGTGGTTGACTTGTTCTAGAATCGATTTGTTGACTTGATTCCAGATATGGCAGTTAATCCGCTTCTGAGTTCGAGTCCGAAACCGATCTTGATTCGATCGTGATTCATCCAAGTTCACTTTTGTTTAGATGACTCGTTGACTCCTCGAACCGTTGGATTGATCCCGCACGCGAATGCATTCCGTTGATCGCGTGCAATATGTTGACTTCGTCGCCTCGTCACCCGATGGTTCGTTGATTTGTCGAATCACCGTGTCAAGCTGTGCTAAGGGACCTATAGGCAATTTTATACGCCTACAATGGTGTGTACGAGAGCAGACTTATCATAGGCCGTGAGCATGATATCAAGGTATATGCACGACCCCGGAAAAGGGTCATTGGGAGGCCGTGAAATGGATTCTACGATATATCAAAGGTACCGTGGATGCTGGTTTGGTATTCGAGAAGAATGAGAAGACAGAGCAGGAAATTATTGGCTATGTGGATTCAGATTATGTGGGGGATCTTGATAAACGCCGGTCTACTTTAGGATATGTATTTACATTAGCAGGAACACTGGTATGTTGGAGATGTATACTTCAGTCCATAGTGGCTCTCTCTACTACAGAGGCAGAGTATATGGCGGTGACTGAAGCTGCTAAGGAGGCTTTGTGGTTGCATAGATTATTAGAGAACTTGGGAATTGCACAGGAGACCCTTCGGTTGTATTATGATAGCATGTCAGCTATCTATTTGGAGAAGAACCAGGTTTATTATGCGCGTACAAAGCACATCGATGTCAGATTCCACTTTGTTCGTGACGTTTTGGATGATGGAGACATCATATTGGAGAAGGTCCACACGAAGGATAACCCTGCAGATATGTTGACCAAAGTTGTTTCAGGTGTGAAGTTTGGTTATTGTTTGGAGCCTTTGAATATTCTTCGGTGTTGAGGACTTTGGAGGCCATTAGGTGAACTGCGCGAGGTTTGATTTCTTAGTCAAGAGGATACATAGGTAGTTTTTACGATGCAACCGATTTGGATTAGTTAATTTTTGTTAGGGGTGAGATTGTTTGGACTCTCGTTCGGATTCTCAAATTGTTATGGATTGAGTCCGTTGTCGTGAATTGTTTCACGGTGTACTGGACACAACAAATGAGACATTTGGATGCTTTGGTGTCGGCTCAGTTTTGAAAGAAACTTCACCGAGGTGGAGAATTGTGAACGTGTGCGTTTTCACGTGTTTTGTTGGGGCCACGAGCATGGGAGATCGACCACAAGTAGGATTTGTTTTTGTGAATGAAGGCCCACGACCCGAGATCATAACCCGTGCTTATAAATGCACACCGAAAAAAAATTGCCAAAAGTTTTTTTTGTGTGTAAGGCTTGTGCGACTGCAGAGAAAAAGCAAAAGGCGGCTGATTCGTAGGCACACGAAAAAAAGAAAAAGGAGAAGATTTTGAAGCGACGGGCGACAGATTTGTGCGAGATATTTGTGAGAAGTTTTGAGAGAGAGATTGTTTGAGGGTTTAGGTTGAGAGATTGTAAATCCTAGTTGTATTCTCTCCCTCTAGTAGTAGATCTCCTTCCTCCTTGCCCCGCGAACGTAGGCTATTTGCCAAACCACGTAAAATTATTTGTCTTCCTGTGATTTGTAATAGCTTGTAGGTTTCCTTGACAAGTCAGTCCTAGAACTGATGAGAGGAAGAGCTGATATCTCATTTTATTGAGATATTTTGCTTCCAGTTCTTGTTTTTTTTATGAAACGGGAATTTCGTTATGATCTAATCTCTTGTTGTGCTGCCGAAGTGTTGCCAAAATTTCCGATGCACATAACATCCCTTTACTTAGGAATTGTTTCCACGAGAAAAAGATGCATATAATAAAGAAAATTAATTTCACTGTTAAAGATTTACCTTTGGTGAGGAGCAGTTTTCTCGCTGAAAGATACTTACAACGACGAAAATAGTTTTTTAGAATTTTTATTATATATAAATTAAATATTATTCACGTATCATTAGCGAGGAAATTGTAGTTTAGCGATAAAAAAAAGTATGAGATTAGGTGAGGAAAAATATTGAGGCTAAAGAGTAACAACAAGAAAAGAATATATTCATCACAAAAAGGATTTTGCGAGAAATTATAATATTCCTCGCAAAAACGTTTCTTGACCACCCTACCGTGAGGAAATTATGACCAAAGTTTTTTCCTCACCAACACACTATGGTGAGGAAATCTTGACTTTTAACGACAAACTTGTTCCTCGCGGATTAGCTTTTCTGTTGTAGTGGTAGGTCGAGGGTTGATCGAATTTCATGATCATATCATGGTGTTTGCGATTGTTTTGGCGCTCTATTATTGTCTCATTATTTATATCACCTATTATCTCTTATTATCCTTGTATATTTATCTTGTATATCATATTGTAAGGATATTAGTTAATAAGTTTTTAATTTGGTATTAAAATCATATTAGATTAGCAATTACCCTATTCACGCCCCCTCTAGGGAACTTTCATTTGGTATTAGAGCTTAGTGCTCTTGATTTGTGGCTTAACCACCTAGAGTCAAAGATCCAAGCTTTTATATATTGCTAATCTAGTTTTGTGATTATTTTTGCTTGCATAATTATCATGGACATGCACCGTGCATCTAGTTTTGTGATTATTTTTAAAGTTGCTGAGATACTTAGAGATTTTCGTCAAGGGAGTATATGTTGGGTGCCGACTTAAACTCTAAGTTTGATCAAGATTTGAAGATTAGGCTCAGTCTTAGTACCTTTCTTAGAAGTCAAGCTAACAGTTTTCTTATAGACCAAGTTGACTTTGTGGGCAAGTTGGTGATGTCTTTAAATAAGGTATCCTAATTCAAGGTTTTTTAGTAGAGAGAGATACAATATTCTTATAACATAATTTAACAGAGGGTGTAACCGGGTTCAAGAGTATCGTAAGAGAGGGTTTCACAGTCTTTGTCCATACAAAAGATTATAATTTGAACATGATAGTGGATTTTTTTCTATCCCATAGTTTTTTCTTGTTGATGATTTTCCACGTTATGAGATTATATTTGCTGCATTTGGTGATTTTTAGGTATGTGTGAGATCTAAAAATCCTAATAATAGCCTGGTTAGTCATCATGAGTAAAATGGTGGAAGATCCTATTGGTGTTTGATAGTCATGTGTTGAATGCATGGTCTGCGTGATCTGGTTAGTCCACGAGTGAAGCATTGTAACAGTTAGTGAATTGGTTAGCTCACGAGTGAAGTGGGGAAAGAAATAGTGAATCATATGGAAGACTGAAGTGTTGTTGAAGATTGAATGATATTCACAAAATAGGGAGGAGGGAGGTCGTTGAGGTTATTAATATGTGATTATAGTTCCACATCTGATAGGATAAAAAAGATTGATATAATTTAAAAGAGGAGTTAGATAAATACCTAATAGCCATAGATTATGGGTTAAAATTGTGTTTATAACTTTTAGTTCCTTTTGTTTAAGGCTAATTAACCCCCCCCTCCACCCAAAAAAAAAAAAAAAACAAACCTCTCCCCTCGTATCCCAGCTTTATACTCATACATATTTCTACTTATGGTAAAATAAATTTTGTAGTATGGCAATGTATAGTTCAAGATCTTCTTGTGCAGCAAGGTGTTGATCAAGTTTTACAAGAGAAGAAACCTAAAGGGATGAAGGATGCTGAGTGGAGTTCTATGCAAAAGAAGGTTGTCATCAAAATTCATTTAACACTCACCCCCGAGATCAAGTACAATTTTATACAGGAGACAACGCCAAGTGGCTGGGTCATAAGCTTGAATGAAAGAATGTACTGCTATTCAAAACCATATCATTAACACCTTCAATCAACAAGTTTGCTAATTTATGAATGTTGAGGAGGAGATTAAAGAAGAAGAGCAAGCACTACTCCTACTGTCTTCCCTACCGAAGTCATACAAGTTGTTAGTTCAGATGATAATTGTGGGAAAGCAAACTTTAATGCTCGACTATGTGATAGAACTCCTAAACGTGAATGAAAAAATAACGGGGAAGGAGAGTTCATGTAAAGGTGGTGCGTGTGCGCTAACTTTTGAAGGTCTAATTGAGGGAGGAGTAAGGGGAGATGTAACAGTTATTGAGCAAGGTTAAAATCTTTAGCCAAAGATGACGGTGCAAGTGAGTGCTACTATTATAGAGAGGATAGTCGCATTTAGTTCAAATGTTCCCAGATGCTGATTTGAACAATATTAGACATATGAAGCTTTAAGAAAATAGGAAGAAAGAGGACTTCTTGGCAGTTATGTATGATGAAGATGTAGTGCTGATGATAGAGAGTACCAGTACTGATGCGAGTAACACTTGAGTGTTAGATTCCGCCGCCTCTATGCATATTTACAACAACAAAGAATGTTTTGACACATTAAAGATGGATGAAGAATTTGACAACATGATCGTTAGAAACAACAAGAAGATGAAGGTTGAAGGTATTAGGAGTGTTCGCCTCAAGCTTTACATTGGGAAGATCAGAATCCTTTGTCATGTGAGATATGTGCCGTCATGTGGCGCTAATTTAATTTTGTTAGGTGAGATAGCATCGCGTGGGTACAAATATGTCAGTGAAGGAGGGTTGTGCAAACTGTATAGAGATTGTAATTTAATTTTGCGAGGGAGAAAGAATAGCAACCACATGTGCTATTTAGATGAGCATTCTGTTAATAGCGTATGTAACTCTTCTCAGACTCTTGTCATCAAGGGAAAGGTGAAAAATATGAAGAAGAGAGTGAGTTTTTTAAGCAGTTGAGATACTTGGAGATTTTTCATCGAGGGAAGATATGTTAGGTGCCGATTTAAACTCCAAGCTGGATCCAGATTTAAAGATTAGGCTCAGTCTTAGTACCTTTCTTAGAGATCAAGCTAACAGATTCTTGTAGGCCAAGTTGGCTTGGTGAGCAAGTTGGTGATGTCTTTAAATATGATGTCTTTAAAAAAGACATCCTATTCCAGGGTTTTTTAGTAGAGAGAGATGCAATATTCTTATAACATGATTTAACAGAGGGTGTAATTGGATTCAAGAGTATTGTAAGAAAGAGGGTTTCAAAGTCTTTGTCCTTGCAAAAGATTGTAATTTGGACGTGATAGTGAATTATTTTTTATCCCATGGTTTTGTCTTGTTGAGGATTCTCCACGTTAAATTTATGTGCGATTCTATTTGCTGCAATTGGTGATTTTTGTGTTTTTGTGAGATCTAAAAATCACAATAATAGCATGGTTAGCCATCATGAGTAAAATGGTGGAAGATCCAATGAGTGTTTGATAGCCATGTATTGAATGCATGGTCTGGTTAGTCCACGAATGAAGCGTTGTAAGAGTTAGTGAATTCGTTAGTCTACGAGTGAAGTAGTGGAAAAATTAGTGAATCATATGGAAGATTGAAGTATAGTTGAAGATTGAATGATACTCACAAATTGGAGGGTAGGGGGGTGGGGGAAGTTATTGAGGTTATTAATATGTGATTATACTTCCACATCATATAGGATAAAAAAGAGTGATGTGTTTAAAAGAGGAGTTAGATCAATACCTAATAGCCATAACTTTTAGGTTAAAATTGGTTTATAACTTCTAGTTCCTTTCGTTTAAGGCTCATTACATTAACACCCCCCCACCCCACACACACACCCACCCACCCCACACACACAAAAACACAAACAAACCTCTCCCCTCGTATCCCCGCTTATAGTCATACATGTTTCTACTTATGATCTGCATATGCATTTAAATTTTAGGCTAGTATATATGGAGTATGAATTAATTTGTAAAGTGAATAAAAGATATGACAAGTATCATGACCGAATCTACACCCGATTCATTGGCATGTTTACTAGGAGTTGTGTATTTGAGGAAAAATGCTTGCAGTCACCTAACATTCACGTCTATAAAGGTCTAATTATATAATTAATATATGAGTGCCCATGTAATTAAGTGGATATTATCAAAGAGATGCACTGGATCCTCCTCCGCGCAAAAAGAGGAACTAACTTTAGACATTAATTGTTGCAACAACTGAACAATTATTAAACTGGAAATTAGACACAACAAATACACTTTATTGTTTTCATTTGACTAATCCAGCCAATTAGGGCACCAGCAAGAGTCAATTGGGGAAAAAAAAAACAAGAGCAATATAGATCTTGGTCTGAAGATTTTTCTCATAATTAAGAGTGTTTGCATATGGATGTAACATGTTGGCCAGTGAATTTGGACTTTTGGACGAGTAGAAGAGATACCACTTCAATCATTGCCGTTAAATAATATTTAGACTATTATGCTTCATTTCTAATTATATAATAATTAATAGTGATGTTTGCATAAATACCCCTTACATTATGGATATTTGCAAGCATATCTTCAAAATTTAAGTATTTGCAAAACTACCTTCAAATCATCAATTTTTAAAAAAAAAACTACTCTCAGAGCAATAAATCAGCAACTTTGATAAGCTAATCAGTTATCACAATGTAAAATTTATCAATAAAATAGTCAAACTTTTAGCATCAAGTTGATGATTCGTTAACTTTAATGGTATTTTTTGATGAAGTTGATGATTTTTTTGAGATGTAGTTTTGCAAATAGTAAGATTTGACGGTTACATTTGCGAATACCCATGATGTAAGGTATATATACAAATAACCCTAACTGATAATAATGACATTTTTTTTTTTCAGAACCGTGCGTTTGAAGATACATAGGGTGTATGATTGAGAAATTTGTCCCTGTACGATTCAATTGCAATGGAAAAGATCTGAACGTGACAACTAATTAGTCGGTGATGTAAACACAAACATATGTGAACCTGCAATAAAGTATGAGCGATTTTGTCAAAGAAAGGAAATATTATGAATGATAAATGTGAACTACAAATGATGACTCATAATTCATGCAGATCACCCTTGAGTTTTCAAATTAATTGGTCCCTCGAATAGATGGATGCTTTATGTTATCACGCTCAATAACAAGCAAGGAGCTTTGCCACCATGGGGTGGCCTGGGTAGTTCGGATGTATCAATATAAATTTGGGGTGTCTGCGTTTGATACCTTGAATTGCGCAGTGTCGTAGTAAACCCTCAAGAGCTTTATTGCGATTTTGAAAGTGTTTTGGGGCCTATTGCAAAATGCTAAAAGTTCTTAATTAGAGGTTTAATGTAATTTACCCTATAAATTATCATTGCACAGTTGTTCTAGTTCTTCTCCAATATCCATGGATTGATCTTCCAGCTACCTTAAAGTTGATTATGTCCATGTGCGTTGTGTATGTGCCATATTTAGACAACAGAAATTTGATAATGCAAAATCCATAAGTTTATCTATTAACATCATCCATTAATACAAAGCTGATATATAGTAAATGATCTGTTCGGGTTATTATATTACTTGTCATATTTCAGTCCTAGATTTAATGTGGTAAGTAGAAGCTATCAATTAATAATTACTAAAGCTGCATCATTGGAAACCACGACAAAGTCTAATCGTCTATTTTGTATTAAGCATTCACTGCTAATTAGTAAAATAATTAACCAAGCAATCCACTTGATCATCATCAGTCGAAAAAAGGGCATTTAAAGTTAGATTTTGAGTCAAAGCTCAACAACTCCACACCAATTAAACTAAGAATTAGACAAATATTGACTTACAGTTAAACACTCTGTAGTTTAACTTGACTTATCCAACCAATTAGGACGCTGATAAAGGACAACTTAACAACATACAATAGGAATCTTTGTCACTAAATCTTTTTCCACAAAGATTACAACTGTTTTCATAGCGGCTTGTAATTTTATTTTATTTTTACTTTTTTTATGACCCAACTCGAAATCGAATCTAAGGCCGTGGAGCTCTCCACATTGAAGCATTTCAATTGTCTAGATATCCATAGTGGATTAATGGCTTGTAATTAAATTTTAATCATATCAAACGGGAAGACAAGGACACAATTATTTTAATGACAATCATGTAAATAATGCACTAAGATTCATTCCTCATAGCTTTGCATTTAAATAATACACCATTATGTGATCTAGAAAGTGATCACTGATCTGTCGCTGAGCTGCGATGGAAAATATTGAAATTTGACTCGTAGCAAGTAATGCTCATAGAGTCACAAATATAATTGAGTTTCCAGCAAACTGTTAAAAAATATTGGTTTTATAAATTAAATGCAAGTATTGACAACACTGAGTATTCTGTGTATGCTTTATTCTTACGGCTCTTTAAGTTTTTGGGATTTCATAACAAAAAAAATGATATAAATAAGCTTTTGTGATCCTTCTCCAATATCCATGGATTCTTCCAGCTAAAATCCAGGATAGATTTTGTTAGCTTTTATTTGTAAAAACAAGATAGCCCATGTCGGATATTTAAGGATTCTTTTAGCGGTTTTAAAACATTTGATGATTGTTTGGGCTTTGATAAACGAGTCAAAGAATAGATTTCTAAACCTCCGTGCGGGTAGCACGAATAACACACGACTATTAGATACACATAGCGCGCTTGCCGCTACTGCTCAAATATTCTAACTTTTACTATATATTTTTTTAAGATATTATTTTATTTATTACTGTTATTGTTACTTTAATATATTTTTTGAAATTATGAAAATATCAATAGACAAATGACAGTTAAAATTAGATTGTTGGAGTATGGCTTTTTCTGACTGTTTTTTCAAGGGGTGTTTTTGAAAATTTTATGACTTTTAGAGACACTTCTTGAAACCTATAAATAGTTTATGATTTTAGGCACCAAAACTCACTTTTTTCTAAAAAATTTCTCTTAAAAATCTGTAATCCTGCAAACTTGTGTCATAGAGAATTGGTGAAAAGTTTCAGATTTGGCTTCTAGAATTTTTAATTTTCTATTATATCCTGGTAAGAAAATTTGCATTAACCAGAAGCAAACTTGATTTATCAAGTGGGGCAAATATTTCTTTTAAGAAAAGTGTTTCATGCCTCAGAAATTCTATCTCCTTCTTTATTTTTACTAACAATCTTAAAGAAATATTCTGCTACAATGGAGTCAGAGTCAATCGAGGTGATAGATCAAGACATGGTCAAATTGGACCAATTCAACGGGAATAATTTTTCTTGTTGGCAAGACAAGATGATGTTCCTTCTTACAGCATTGAAGATTTCTTACATCCTTAGCCCCAACTTGCAACATATAGAAGATCCAAAAAGCAAGTATAGATGGAAAACAACCTGCTGAGGAAGAAGTTGAAGAAATCAAGAACCAAAAGGCAAAACAAGAGGAAGATGAAGTGTTGTGTCGTGGTCATATTCTGAACACACTTTCAAACTGGCCCTCTGATCTTTTCACTAGAATAAAGTTAGCAAGGGAATCTAGAATGCACTGGAGTTTAAATACAAAGTCCAAAAGTAAGGTACCAACAAGTATTTGATTGCAAAATATTTAGAATATAAAATAGTTGATGATAAATCTAACCTGGAGCAAGTTCATGTATTGGAGGTTCTCGTTAATAAGATTCATGTCCTCAAAATAGTTCTTCTTAAATTTTTTCAGTTGCTACAATTATTGCAAAACTATTCTCAACTTGAAAAGATTATGCAAAAAAACTAATGCATAAAACTGAGGATATCTTTTTGGAACGACTTCGGAAAAATCTTCGAATTGAAGAGGAGTCATGCTTACATTGAAAATACCCTAGATTTGGGGGGGGGGGGGGGGGGGGGGGTGAATAGGGTAATTTCTAATCTAATCCGATTTCAATGCCAAATTAAAACTTATTAAATAATATCCTAGCAATATGGTGTATAAAGAGATATATGTAAGGATAAACAATATAACACAATAGGCGATATAAACATGCACAAGATATAACAATGACAATAGTACATCAAGACAGTCACAAACACAAACAAAATGATCACGGAGTTCGGTCAACCCTTGACCTACGTCTCCGCTCCTCATCCTCGAGG
>BQKN01064889.1:113341-125673 GCA_022839385.1 Asparagus kiusianus | reverse complement strand
GTCTCTCTCAACCACTGCTCTATGTGTTCTTGTGTATTACAATGTGATCTCACAATTACAAGCTCAAGTTAGTATTTTATTCTTCAACAAAGATGGGAACAAACTTGTAAACTCACTCAATGAATCACACCCCACAACCCAAGTATACTATATGTGAAAATATTTAAGCTTAAATGGTTGTGTGTGTAAACAATGAACAATAATAAAAATTAAACTCAAATTAATCTAGCAAATATATATAAAAATCAAAATGAAAATAAGCTAGATTAAAGAGTTAGAAAAACTTCTCTAAAAAGGCACAAAGAGATGTAGATGAGAATTAAGGTTGAACTCCTCAAAACCGAAATTGAAAGCTTCTTCTCTTTGCGAAAACTTCTTCACATAAACAAAAGAAACTTTTTCTCTCTTGAAACCCAGAAACAAATAGCCTAAAAACTTGTGTAAAAACACTTAGAAAAGAAATGGGGATTGAGGACCTTTTATAGTCTAAAAACAGACTTAAAAAACTAGTCGTTACTATTTTGACCATTGATCGGTCGACTGATACTTTGCATTGGTCGACTGATAGGTCTGAGAACTCAGACGGTTGAAAACTACATCCGTTCAGTCGACTGATGGATAATATCAGTCGACTTATGAATAGTATCGGTCGACTGATAACATGCACAAACAAAAAATGAACAGTTCGGTCGACTGATGAAAAGTGTCTGTCAACTGAAAACACCCTTCACAGATATTGTTCACCTGAAAAGATAATTTTATAAAATCAATTAAAAATAACAAATCAACTCCAAAAAGAGTAAAACTTGAGAAAATATTTATATACATGAAAATAAAGATGTTAAAGAAGAAACTTTTGAAATATTATATCCCATTTGTTAAAACTCATCTATTTTACAAAAATAATATGAAACCTGAAAAGCTAAATTCAATAAAAAAAATAAATCAACTGCAAAATAGTAAAACTTGGGGAAATGTTTATATACATGAAAATAAACATGTTAAAGAAGAAAATTTTCAAATTACATTTCCTATTTGTGAAAATACAAGTATTTTACAAACTGTTCAAAAATACTAAATCGTCAAATACTTTATTTTGATGAAACAATTTCAATAAAGCTTGAAAATTCATTTGAATGGATTTATAGACTCATGAAAAGATGTAAAACATTATTATTGAGTCTATAATTCTTAAACGCGTTATTTTCTCAAAACAACGTATAATGTGATATATATGAAATACATGTGCATGTATATGAATATATCTATTAACTTCATATTTATATGGCTAAAACTTATCTTTCAAAATATTTGTATGGCTAAACATATATCTTAGCAAAGCGAAAAAACTAATGAAAGCCAAAAAACGAAACAACGTGTATGTGTAAAATTTGAGCTTTAAGTATCAACACATAAAGTATAAACCTAAACTACTATACCAAGCAATATGATCTTCTATTAGCTCGTCTTGGTTACGGATGAAGTAATAATGAATCTTAACTTGTATTACGATGACTTCATTCCTATTTCCTCCAACCTCCTTTAGATATTATCGTGAAGGCGCAAGTCCAACCAACGTCTGACTAGGAACTTTGTGTAAAATACCTAACAAGTAAAAACAAACACTCGACAAACAATGTTAAGAATTGTTTGTAAATCATCAAAACTAGATTAGATAGTAGACTCATAAACATGAGACCTAACATACATGATTTGTAAAATACCGTCCAAATATGATTCTAAGATCCACATAGTGGAAAAGATTGAATATTCGGTAAAAATAGGAACCTTCAAATAAAAAATGGACTTAAAAAGATGCAATTTCAGTAAAAATGATGTCCTGTTTTTATTTGTGGTAAGCCGGAATATTTTGCTAAAGAATGTTGTCACATAAAAAATAATAATGTAAAATCAAAGGCTTCTGCAAATATGATAGAAGAGAATTTGGTCGCTATGAATTCTGAAATACTATGGCTTCAGTTAAGTTTGGATGGTGGGTTGATTTTGGTGCAACAATCCATGTTTGTAAGGATAAATCCATGTTCAAAGTATTTGAAGAAATTTTAAAATTATAAAAATGCATATGGGGAACAATGCTTGTGCAAAAGCTACTAAAAAAGGAACTGTTAAGATAGATTTTACTTCTAGAAAGCATTTGACTCTTATGAATATTCTGTATATACCCGAAATAAGAAAGAACTTAGTTTCTATTGATATTCTTTGTAAGAAAGGGTTTCAGGTTGCTTTTAACTACTCTTGTGATAGAATGTATCAACTTAGTATTAATAATGAAGTTTTGTCTTCTGCTTTTATTGGTGAATCCTCTTATTTATGGCATGATCGATTAGCACACTTAAATTTTTGTTATTTAAATATACAAAAATAGACGAAATTGGCTTCAATGGTGAATTTGATAAATGTGAGATCTATGCTAAGTCTAAACTAATAAATAAATATTTTCCAATTGTTTCCCATAGATATTATAAAGTTTTAGATTTAGTACATCTTGATATATAAGAATTAAATGACATGCTAACTATAGAAGAAAAAAGATATTTTATTACTTTTGTTCATGATTGCAGTAGATATATGTATGTTTATCTTTTAAGAATAAAATATGAAGCTTTTGACATGTTAAAAAATGCAAAATAGAAGTTGAAAATCAAATTTGAATAGAAAATTAAAAGATTACGTTCTGATAGAGGTGAAGATTATTTTTTGATAATTTTAATACTTTTTGTGAAGAACATGGTATTATTCATTAATGCATAGTACTTTATTGGGAGATTCACTTTACATAGCATGTTATATACATAATACAACTCTCTCTAAAAAGCCAAGCATAAGCTCTTATAAGTTATAGAAATATAGAAAACCTAATCTATCATATCTTAAAGTGTGGGGGCATTTAGCTTATTATAGAGTCCTGATTCTAAAGGAACAAAACTTGGACCTAAAACCAATAAAAGTGTTTTTATCTGATATGCTAAAAAAGTAGAGCGTATAGACTACTTGATTTATCTTCTAATACCACTGTTAAATCTACAGATTTGAATACTTCGAAAATAAGTTTTCTACAAATTCTGAGAATGTTGAAAATGTTCTTATTCTACCTAGCTCTAATGGTATTCCCAGTTCTGACTTTCATACTAAGAAATCTAGTACATCTAAAGAAATACTAGAATCTAGGTAAAGTATTAGAGCAAGAAAAGATAAATGTTTACCTTTAGATTTTATTTCTTCTGAACAAATTATTTTTCTTATTGAAGGTGATAGGAACAACAATGTTTTAAATGAACATCCTATAACTTTTAATCCAGATGATGATCCTAAAAATCTTTATAGAAGCAATGTCATCTAGAGATGCTTCATTTTGGAAAGAAGCTATCTATGATAAAATAGATTCTATAATGGGTAATAAAACTTAGATTTTAGTAGACTTACCTCAAGGATCAAAGCTAATAGAATCCAAATGGGTTTTTAGAAGAAAATATCATTTTGATGGTTTTATTTAATCTTTTAAAGCTAGATTAGTAGCCAAAGGATTTAGACAAAAAGAAGGTAAAGATTATTTCAATACATAAGCACCTGATGCACGTATAACATCTATTAGAATTCTTATTGCTTTAGCATTGTTGATATACTAGTAATCACACAGTTAGTATGTCCATGTTTGGATGAGATTGTTGAGGATTCATGAAGGGCCTGCTTTATTCTCTGATTTTATGTCTGGTTCTTTGAACAAGGTAGATGAATCTGCACAAGTAGGAGTTCATAAGAGAATGAGGCTTAGTTCCCCCGTTGTACCTCCAATGATAAAGTTAGATCATGAACTTGAGTAGGTTAAGAATAAGGACTGCGAGAGTTCTTGTGTGTAGTGTGATTGTTTTTGGATCAGATTTGTAAATTCAGATCTCCATTAGAATCCAAAATTCCAGCCCTTTGTAAGGTAGAATTGTACCTGTATTTATACTAAAGTGGTAGGGGTAGATTGGTCACTTTGGCTGAGTGCAGAGAGGCAGTGGCAAAGTGTGGGCTGGTGGCCACGTCAACACTTGCTTTACATGTGTCAGCTGATGATTTTGGGGGAAGGATCACTTTAGAATTAAACACGAAGTGAGTGGAGGTATGGCGGTTCCCCCACGTGGTTCGATGAGTCGTAAAGACTATCAGCGCTAGAGTCATAATGGCACCTGCTAAGTACTAAATATGATCTTGACACGTTGTTAGCAAAGATAAGCTTGAAGCAGAAGTTTCTCCTCTAGCTTCGCCGAGAAGGAACGCGTTTCGAGTCAACTTCGCTAGGCGTCTAGCAAATAGTTGAGTGGTCGAGTGGTCGAGTGGACTCATGTTGAGTTGGATTCAATAAAAGGGGGTGAGAAGTACTGCCATTCATGTTGACATAAAGGCATGTCGACTCGACAAGTTGGCTGAGTTGTCGCTCTTGTTCGTCTCTGGCTACCAAGTTGATTGGGGCATAACATACAGAAATACACTTGTCCGTGGCTTGGTTTTAAGTTGTACTCGGGCGAGTGGAAACACCATAATAGTTGACCCTTTTCGCTTGGAGTTGGTTTTAGCCGGGTCCAAGTGAAATACAATAAAAAATTATTTTGGACGGACGTGGGTGTTTTGAATGAGAACTGAAAAGTCACTTCAGAAGCAACATGGCTGATGTCACCATACGTCCTCTCTACTATTGCAACTCTGCTTTTTTGGCAGATTGTGGGCTACTCGAGGTAAGTGGGCTGCGACATGATCTATGAGGGCACTTCGACTTCTGAGATTTAATCTCGGCCGTTGGTCAAAGCTGGATCCAACTGTTAGGATTCTGACATTTGTAAAGTGGGTAGTCTTTATATAGGAATATGGCCATAAGAGTGGCGGCTATTATCTTTTAAAAAAAAACTATTGAAAATCTAAGGACTTCTCCGTTCATCTCTTTTGATGATAATTTCTACAATCTTCGATGGCTTCTGAAGCAGTTAATCGTCGAGCTCTCCTGTCGAGGGTTCACTCTAAAGTGACTTTGCCATAAAATTGGACCATTCCAAGGAGGTTCGATGTCCCTGAGGCATACGAGCTGTTGGCTCCGACGAGATCGGAGGCCATTTTTGATCATGGGTCAGAACGAAACCCGCTCTATGTGAGGCATCTGGAGTACGACTTGAGATTGCCCATACATCCCTTTCTCAAACAAGTATTCAACGCGCTAGGGGTATCACCGGTGCAGATGAAGCCAAACGCCACCGCTATTTTGGTAGGGTTCGTGGTAATTTGCCATTGACTAGGGATAAAACCCTTTTTGCCAGTCTTTGGGCGGTTGGTGGTCGTGAAGGTGAACCTGAATGAGCCTTATTTCCACTTTCAAATGATGGGGAAGTTCAGGCTTATCACTAGCCTTCCATATTCACACAAAGGCTGGAAGAAAAAATTCATCTGGATCGTAGGAGATGACCTAGAGTTGGGTTGTGATGACTGACCCGAAATAAGGAGAGATGCTCTCATGGGGGCCGACTGTGTGCCACCGAGAGGGATGTGCTTGACCAGATCCAAGTGTATGCTGGATCTCGTCTGGTCGAAGATCTGCTCGACAAGTCGATCTTGCGGGTCATTGATTTTTAATCATGCCTACTACTGACCAAGATTATGATAGAGCCGCAGCTCTCATCATAGGAAAGGAGAGACGGTGTCGGCACCTATTGTTCCTTTGGCTGCTCCCCGGAGGAGTCATCTGCTAGGGCGGCAAAGGGTCTTCCTTAAGATTATCCTTCAATAGAGGCCGAGGTAGCCGAGGAGGAGGCCTCTCCCTCCCTCGATCACAGACGATGGAGGAGGGATGCAGAACAAGTATCTCATGCAAGGGCCGAGATGGCTGAAGCTGACGTCATCCATCTGGATGAGTCAGGTGGCGGGTCAGCCCAGAGAGAACTGGTCGAGGCTCCTCTAGGAGTAGGAACCAAGGCCAGAGCTGGTGCAGAGGAATGACCATCCGATCGAGTGGTGCCTCTCGCTGGGTTGGAATATCCCTTCCCTCACAGGGTTGCCGACGTTGGAGATAAAGCATGGGATAAGATGAGGAAGTACCTCATCGGACTCACCGGGGTCAGTGCTCGACATGGATAGGAGCCCGAGCCTGAGTTTCGCTTCGAGCATGAACACTATCTCGACATCCGAGGGACCATCCTTAGGTCTCGCCAGATTCAGTCGAGGACGGTCGAGCAGTTTTTGCTTCCTCAAGATTAGGAGTATCTGCAAGAGGTTCCTGATATTAGCCTCCACCATTGCTTCTGTAGCTACTTTATTCAAGGCACTTTGGTGGAGAATGAGTTATACGGTCGGATGGAGTAGGTCTGGACCGCATATCTGAAGCTCCTTAGGGACGTTACTTTCCTAAGGGCCAGTCAAGGGGGCGACTTAGACCGGGCTGCTGAGATGCTGGGTTCGAGTGCTCTCGAGGTTGATGAGCTCAGGCGGGAGCTACAAGAGAGCCAGGAGAAGGCTAGGAGAATGGAGGAGGCTTTCCAGGAGAGGGACCATGCCAAGGCTTGGCCAAAATGGAGAAGGAGGCGGTGGAGCATGCGAAGCATCGACTCGACGAGGAGCATGCAACACTCGACAAGCTTCAAGAAGAGGTCGTCCACCTCAAGTCTGAATCCTATCACTTGGAGATCATCGAGGGATATCGCTATAGCTTGACTGGGAAAACTGAAGTGGCGAAAGCTTACAAATCCGGGTATGACTACATATCAGCACAGCTTCCAGCCGAGATGAGGAATCTGCCCGATCAATTTCACTATCCTCCTTTTATAGCTAACTGCTTGGACGAGTTCGACTCCTCTACCAACTCCTAATAACAATCCCCTACCTTTGACTCCTGATGCGGGGATGGACTTCTCTTACCTTTCTAAGTACCTCTCGTCTTTGTACTTATGTTGTAAATATGAATACATTGTAACTTGTAAAGATATTTTATCAATGAATGAAGAAACACTTTTGAATTTAAAATTGTTTTTTCTGTGTTTCACAATCTCAATGCGTTTCTAAATGACTTAGCTTCATTATCGACTTGAAAACTCTAACTGCTAACTCGAGGGTCGACTCACCTTCCGTCAAAAGGACATGTCTCGAGCTCTAGTGATTAGTTTGATGCTTTTGTTTTTAGTCTAAGTATATAACCAATAGAGACAAGTGGGCTGACTGTTTGCTAGCTAGTGTCTGAAATTCTTGAGGCGAGTGTATGAGAAATTCGCTTGAAGTTAGCTGTCAGCTGTCGAGGGTCAACTAAGGCATGATCGACTACTTGCCTAATAAATATCATTTAGTGAGTTTCTAGAAGACTTTGTTGGGTAGGTGAAACATCACTATTCATAACAACATGATGCTTTGTCAATTGTCAGAGATTAATGATGACGCTTTGATTTCTGAGCAAAGAGACATGGATTTAAAGGGGAGTGGCACTTCGAATCTCGTGATAGACGCTTGAGGTTTTGAGATGAATCTCATCCGTTCAGTTTGAAATGAGTTAATTTTCTAATTAACTCTACATGTGCCTCTTGAGTGCTATAAATAGCCCGATGGGGAGGGGGAGAGAATAAATCTTTATAGATTTCTGCTCTAAATTTTCAGCGCCCTTCTTCTCTTTAAACTTTCTTGATTCCTTTGCAATGAAACAATCTTCCATGGCTTCTCAGATCGTCGCTGCTGGTCGCAATGAGGAGAGGATCACTCTCCTCAGGCTGATCTACTCTAAGGTCTGTGTTGGGGAGCTCAGAAAGTACTACGAGCTTTATGACATCCCGAAGGCATTCACATTGGTAGCACCAGCAAGAAACGAGTCAGTGTACCATCATGGAAACAGCAGGGCGCCGTTCTACTTGGTCCATCTCGATTATGGGCTTTGACTACCGCTCAACCCCTTCATAAGGGATGTGTGAGTCACTATAGGGGTTTCCCACTCTCAATTCACCTAAAATACAATTGGGAGTTGGTGGGTTTCGTGGTTATTTGCCACTAAGTTGGCGTCGTGCCGAGTCTACGTCTATTCGGGCATCTAGTCGGCGTCAAGTTGATGAAGAGGGATCCTCATTATTTCTTTCATTATAATGGAGATTTCAAGTTTGCGACGGATGCTCCTGAGTCCAACAGGGACTAGAAGGAGCACTTCTTATGGGTGTTTGGCATCGATGGTGTGCTCGCCTGCCCCATTTAACTCGAAGTAAATAAGGACGCATTGAGGCCATGCGTCCTCGGACCTGACGAAAGGTGGCAGCTATAGAAGATCTACTCCTACACTGGGTCTTAGGAGCGGATTAACCTTTTTGATACAACATCACTTTGGCTCGCATATGTCTCTACAGCTCCGCCCACTGAAGTCGACAAATTTAAGACAAGGATGCTGGCCCTCCCCCTCGAAGAAAGCTAAAATAAGGAGGCAAGAGGCAAGGAGTCGGGCTCCACCACTAGGCCCCAAAAAAGGTTAAGGGGGAACCTCGCCCCAAAGGAGGTGGCTGGCCTAAGGTCGCAGGTGGCCAAAATCACCACTCAGCTGATGGGGCAGCGAGTGAGGACCAAGAAGTTGGCAGCCAAGAAAGGCCAAGGCCCCAGCAGAGTATCGGGGCAGGCCTAGGGCCGCTAGGTTGAGGAGCTACATTAGCAGCAGCCGACTGAGGAGCGGCCATAACTCAAAGTTGTCATTGATGACCCCTCTCATTCTGAGCTAGAGGAGGCGGCTCCAGCGACTGAAGTTGCTGACGCAGCCTCTGTTGAGGAAATTGTCGAGCCAACCTCCGAGCTTGAGTCATCCCACAGGCCGGGCAAGGAGCCGGTCGGGTCGGTTGGGGTTGCTGAGGAACAAGCAGCACCCCTGCTAGAGTCTAGGATGGGTGAGGCCGCCAAAGAGCAGGAAGGCTTCTAACTTTGCCCTCACTGTATCTCCTATGTCGACCCCCAATCTTGGGAGGAGGTGAAGACGATGTTGGCGGAGTACCGCTAGGCCCCTGCTCGCCTAGGAAGGAACTCCTTGAAGGTAACAAGTTCATCCCGCAAGCATCTCTCGATAGGGAGACTTTAATTTTGGGGTCACTGACGGCCCCAATCACAGTAGTGCGATAGTTCACCCTTCCGAAGGATGAGGGGTTCTTGAAGAGGATGTTAAGCTTTAGCTTGCATCTTTCTCTCAAGGCCCACTCGGTTCGGTGGGATCTGTTGGAGCAGGAGCTATACGAATAGCTCTAGCATATGCATGATTCTCCGCATGGGTGGTAGGTGGAGCTGACGAAGGAGAAGACAGTCAAGGAAGAGGCAGAAAAGAAGATTGACTCCTTGGAGGCCAAACTAAATAGCATCGAGGCTCGCTGGTGCTGAGAGTTAGACACTAGGGAGAAGGTCCTAAAAGGGATCTGATCCCATAGCACTAAACAAGCGGCTTCGATTGCTAAGCTTCAGAGTGAGGTAGCCTGGCTAAAGGAGGAGGTTGGCCATCTTCAGTAAGGAATTTCTGCGCAAGATGGTCGGTTGGCGACTTTGGCTTGGGAGGTCGAGTGCGAGAGTAGCCTTAAAGTGGTAGCCAAGGAGGATGCTCATACGAGTCATCTATTGGTTGAGTAGTTGAGGCAAGACCTTGAGGGAGAGCGGTTGGCTCACCAGGCATCCGCGACAATCATCAAGGACCTGGAGGGCCGGCTTGCTCATTTTGACTCGGAGTAGTATAGGACGAAGGTAGTCGAGGACTGGCACCATGTCCCCTTGGGTAAAACTGAGACGGCTTTTGTCTGTAAGGTCAGTGTCGACAACATAGTCTCACTGCTACCCCCTGGCTCTCACCCCTCACCCGACAACCTTTATCCTTCTCTAGTCTCTTGCTGCCTTGATCTCCTAAAGGAGATCGAGATAAGCAAAGGGGGTTGGATTTGGCGGTGAATGACGGGAGTGATGAGTCAGGGGATGAGCTTGATGAGGACCCAGTAGGCTCCCCTTCTGTTGCTGTCGCTGAGATCCCTACCAAGACTACCGCCCCCATTGAGACTATTGCCATGGCCGAGACTGCTGCCCTAGGGTTGACTGTCACCTCTGGCCAAGAGAGTTGAGGGCTTGTATCTATCTTTTTCTTTTTATTTGTAAATATCAACATGTTTTGTAAATATTTGACATGGATATTGTAAAAAACTTGTATTGAAGTTTGCACTTTGAAATAAAAATCGAGTTTGTTCTCATTCTTGAGTTTATCTTTATTTACTCCTTATTTTTTCTTTGCCTTACTAACTTGTAGCTTGGTTCTGATTGAGAGTGTTTTCATCAAAAGTTGGTTTCGCTGTGGAATTCATTATATCTTCGGTCGATTACAACAAATTCAAAAGAAATAGCCTTTTTATAAGACTTCTTTTACACAACAAAAGAAAAATTACAACTTTTTAGAAACAAACACAGGATCGTTGTTTGGATCGCTGCTTGCGTGGGATCTTTGCCTGTGCCGGGGGTGCGTTAGCCCGTGGACCACCGATTCACAGATTCTGATTGAATCGTGAAGGTTTTGGGGATTCTTCCTTCGTTTATCGAAGTAAAAATTTAAAGCGAATATCTTATCGATGTAAGATGTTCACTCTTCTAAAGATCAAGTCAGAGCTTAGATCTCTAGGAATCGCCAAAAGCTTCTTGAGGATGTTTGTGAAGAACGAAGACTCTCTCACTTGCTCAAATTCACCAAAAGCTTAAGTCTCTCTGCCCCCAATCTGCTCTCTTCCTTTATTTCGTGTTTAGGAGGGTATTTATAAGGGTAGAAGTGCACCACAGCGAACATAGGGTGAAATAACTACCCAAATATTTACTCTTTGGCCGCTGCAGTCTACACTGCCGTGGCCATTGGCGTGGCAGTATAGGTTGCCGCGGTTGAAGAGGTAGTTACCAGCACGTTCCATCGTGCTTGAAACCGCTCTCTCACGATCTTTAACCACTTTTTTACGTGGTTTAACAGCTTTTCCACGTCAGCACACGTTCTATTTCTGATATATCGCCACGTGGACTTCAGAAACCATCGTATAACTGCCTCGTAACCGTCACAACACTCCTATAAAATAGCCGCGGCACCTTAGGTTGTAGCACCTAAGCCGCGACACTGTATACTGCCGCGCCTTAGCCGCGGCACCATGGGTCGCCGCGCCTTAGCCGCGGCACTCTATCCTGTCGCGCCTTAGCCACGGCACTCTGTCTTGTCGCGCCAGCATATGTTGTTTGATGACATGTAAATTGTTCTTCCATGTTGTTCTGATTGGTATTTGGATATCTGTGAGCATTTTTTGACGCCTACAGATACCCCCTCCAAAGTATCTCAGACTCAGCATTTTTAGAGAAGAGTCTGGGACACTTTGGATATGATAAGCTGTTCTTGCAATTTTTTCAGTGCTTTGTTGAGGAAGTTGCATAGAATGGTCTGCGAATGGCTTCACTTCTTGACTTCTTCATCTTTTAGTCTATTCAGTGCTTTGTAGAATAGCTAAGATTCCTCCGGTGCTGCGTTTATCGCGTGGCCGTTATCGAAGTCTTGAATTAGAACTGCCATCGAAGAATTGGAGAAACAGTTTATACTCATATACTCTATTGGAGTGTTCAGGAAATAGTTTAACCTCATATACCCGTTGGGAGGTAGCCAGGTTATTCTTGAGAATATTCAAAGTGATATTCTCCAGAAACTTCCTGTTGAGGATAGGGAACAGTTTAGACTCGTGTACCTATTGGAGTATTCTAGTCTCTTTTTTGTTGGTAGAGATGAACCCGAAATCGGAGAGGAAGAATTTTATATTCTATCTCCTGGTCTCTTTTTTGTTGGTAGAGATAAACCCAAAATCGGAGAGGAAGAATTTTATATTCTATCTCCTGGTCTCTTGTTTGTTGGTAGAGATAAACCCGAAATCGGAGAGGAAGAATTTTATATTCTATCTCCTGATGCAAAAGAAACTCGAGGTGGGATCTCCACTTAGAGAATCTGGATTGGTTTGAATAATCCTAACTGTCATAAGGTTTGATTATTCAATTCAAAAGTTGACCTTTCATTCGCAAAATGAATCGAAAGGAGATTTAGTTGTGGTCCTAACTGTAGTAAGGTTTGACCAAGTGGGAGTTTCGAGATGATCCTAACTGTAGGAAGGTTTGATCGCTCGATTTGTGGACCTCTTGTTCATGGAACGAATCAAGAGGGGATTTTGGCTTTGATCCTAACTGTTTAAAGGTTTGACCAGGTGGGAGTTTGATACGATCCTAACTGTTTAAAGGTTTGATCGCTCAATTTGCGGACCTCTCGTTCATGGAAGGAATCGAGAGGGGATTTTGGTTGTGGT